>JBBPBX010020657.1:27408-43145 GCA_038048925.1 Garcialebias charrua | reverse complement strand
ACCGTAGCTCTTTACACAGTGTTACTGTATAGTGTTCTAACTTGAAGTTAATATTAAATGAATCTTAATGACTCATTTGGTGTCTTCTCCACAGGTTTCTGCTCATCCTGACCAAACTGTAGGAGAAGAACCGATGGGATCACTATCCTCATCTCTTGAACCACAGGTGAACAGCTTTCTGACTTGGAAATCTTTCTAATTTGTCTGACAGGTATTTTAGTGGACATGGGTTTTTGGGAGAGTAGACACAGTCCCCGCAATGCTTGTTCCTGTCAGGGGACTGCATTCTGAGGACTGTGTGTAGATGACTGTAGAGTAATATTGTTGGCAATCAGTAGGACCTTGCTTAAAATAGTATTGCCAAACAACTTGTCTAGCTTTACCATAGCTCTTTACACAGTGTTACTGTATAGTGTTCTAACTTGAAGTTAATATTAAATGAATCTTAATGACTCATTTGGTGTCTTCTCCACAGGTTTCTGCTCACCCTGACCAAACTGTAGGAGAAGAACCGATGGGATCACTATCCTCATCTCTTGAACCACAGGTGAACAGCTTTCTGACATGGAAATCTTTCTAATTTGTCTGACAGGTATTTTAGTGGACATGGGTTTTTGGGAGAGTAGACACAGTCCCCGCAATGCTTGTTCCTGTCAGGGGACTGCATTCTGAGGACTGTGTGTAGATGACTGTAGAGTAATATTGTTGGCAATCAGTAGGACCTTGCTTAAAATAGTATTGCCAAACAACTTGTCTAGCTTTACCATAGCTCTTTACACAGTGTTACTGTATAGTGTTCTAACTTGGTGTTAATATTAAATGAATCTTAATGACTCATTTGGTGTCTTCTCCACAGGTTTCTGCTCATCCTGACCAAACTGTAGGAGAAGAACCGATGGGATCACTATCCTCATCTCTTGAACCACAGGTGAACAGCTTTCTGACTTGAAAATCTATCTAATTTGTCTGACAGGTATTTTAGTGGACATGGGTTTTTGGGAGAGTAGACACAGTCCCCGCAATGCTTGTTCCTGTCAGGGGACTGCATTCTGAGGACTGTGTGTAGATGACTGTAGAGTAATATTGTTGGCAATCAGTAGGACCTTGCTTAAAATAGTATTGCCAAACAACTTGTCTAGCTTTACCATAGCTCTTTACACAGTGTTACTGTATAGTGTTCTAACTTGAAGTTAATATTAAATGAATCTTAATGACTCATTTGGTGTCTTCTCCACAGGTTTCTGCTCACCCTGACCAAACTGTAGGAGAAGAACCGATGGGATCACTATCCTCATCTCTTGAACCACAGGTGAACAGCTTTCTGACATGGAAATCTTTCTAATTTGTCTGACAGGTATTTTAGTGGACATGGGTTTTTGGGAGAGTAGACACAGTCCCCGCAATGCTTGTTCCTGTCAGGGGACTGCATTCTGAGGACTGTGTGTAGATGACTGTAGAGTAATATTGTTGGCAATCAGTAAGAACTTTTTAAAATAGTATTGCCAAACTTGTCTAGCTTTACCATAGCTTTTTACACAGTGTTACTGTATAGTGTTCTAACTTGAAGTTAATATTAAATAATTCTTAATAACTCATTTGGTGTCTTCTCCACAGGTTTCTGCTCATCTTGACCAAACTGTAGGAGAAGAACTGATGGGATCACTACCCTCATCTCTTGAACCACAGGTGAACAGCTTTCTGACTTTGAAATCTTTCTAATTTGTCTGACAGGTATTTTAGTGGACATGGGTTTTTGGGAGAGTAGACACAGTCCCCGCAATGCTTGTTCCTGTCAGGGGACTGCATTCTGAGGACTGTGTGTAGATGACTGTAGAGTAATATTGTTGGCAATCAGCAGGATCTTGCTTAAAATAATATTGCCAAACGGCTTGTTTAGCTTTACCGTAGCTCTTTACACAGTGTTACTGTGTAGTGTTCTAACTTGGTGTTAATATTAAATGAATCTTAATGACTCATTTGGTGTCTTCTCCACAGGTTTCTGCTCATCCTGACCAAACTGTAGGAGAAGAACCGATGGGATCACTATCCTCATCTCTTGAACCACAGGTGAACAGCTTTCTGACTTGAAAATCTATCTAATTTGTCTGACAGGTATTTTAGTGGACATGGGTTTTTGGGAGAGTAGACACAGTCCCCGCAATGCTTGTTCCTGTCAGGGGACTGCATTCTGAGGACTGTGTGTAGATGACTGTAGAGTAATATTGTTGGCAATCAGTAGGACCTTGCTTAAAATAGTATTGCCAAACAACTTGTCTAGCTTTACCATAGCTCTTTACACAGTGTTACTGTATAGTGTTCTAACTTGAAGTTAATATTAAATGAATCTTAATGACTCATTTGGTGTCTTCTCCACAGGTTTCTGCTCACCCTGACCAAACTGTAGGAGAAGAACCGATGGGATCACTATCCTCATCTCTTGAACCACAGGTGAACAGCTTTCTGACATGGAAATCTTTCTAATTTGTCTGACAGGTATTTTAGTGGACATGGGTTTTTGGGAGAGTAGACACAGTCCCCGCAATGCTTGTTCCTGTCAGGGGACTGCATTCTGAGGACTGTGTGTAGATGACTGTAGAGTAATATTGTTGGCAATCAGTAGGACCTTGCTTAAAATAGTATTGCCAAACAACTTGTCTAGCTTTACCATAGCTCTTTACACAGTGTTACTGTATAGTGTTCTAACTTGGTGTTAATATTAAATGAATCTTAATGACTCATTTGGTGTCTTCTCCACAGGTTTCTGCTCATCCTGACCAAACTGTAGGAGAAGAACCGATGGGATCACTATCCTCATCTCTTGAACCACAGGTGAACAGCTTTCTGACTTGAAAATCTATCTAATTTGTCTGACAGGTATTTTAGTGGACATGGGTTTTTGGGAGAGTAGACACAGTCCCCGCAATGCTTGTTCCTGTCAGGGGACTGCATTCTGAGGACTGTGTGTAGATGACTGTAGAGTAATATTGTTGGCAATCAGTAGGACCTTGCTTAAAATAGTATTGCCAAACAACTTGTCTAGCTTTACCATAGCTCTTTACACAGTGTTACTGTATAGTGTTCTAACTTGAAGTTAATATTAAATGAATCTTAATGACTCATTTGGTGTCTTCTCCACAGGTTTCTGCTCACCCTGACCAAACTGTAGGAGAAGAACCGATGGGATCACTATCCTCATCTCTTGAACCACAGGTGAACAGCTTTCTGACATGGAAATCTTTCTAATTTGTCTGACAGGTATTTTAGTGGACATGGGTTTTTGGGAGAGTAGACACAGTCCCCGCAATGCTTGTTCCTGTCAGGGGACTGCATTCTGAGGACTGTGTGTAGATGACTGTAGAGTAATATTGTTGGCAATCAGTAAGAACTTTTTAAAATAGTATTGCCAAACTTGTCTAGCTTTACCATAGCTTTTTACACAGTGTTACTGTATAGTGTTCTAACTTGAAGTTAATATTAAATAATTCTTAATAACTCATTTGGTGTCTTCTCCACAGGTTTCTGCTCATCTTGACCAAACTGTAGGAGAAGAACTGATGGGATCACTACCCTCATCTCTTGAACCACAGGTGAACAGCTTTCTGACTTTGAAATCTTTCTAATTTGTCTGACAGGTATTTTAGTGGACATGGGTTTTTGGGAGAGTAGACACAGTCCCCGCAATGCTTGTTCCTGTCAGGGGACTGCATTCTGAGGACTGTGTGTAGATGACTGTAGAGTAATATTGTTGGCAATCAGCAGGATCTTGCTTAAAATAATATTGCCAAACGGCTTGTTTAGCTTTACCGTAGCTCTTTACACAGTGTTACTGTGTAGTGTTCTAACTTGGTGTTAATATTAAATGAATCTTAATGACTCATTTGGTGTCTTCTCCACAGGTTTCTGCTCATCCTGACCAAACTGTAGGAGAAGAACCGATGGGATCACTATCCTCATCTCTTGAACCACAGGTGAACAGCTTTCTGACTTGAAAATCTATCTAATTTGTCTGACAGGTATTTTAGTGGACATGGGTTTTTGGGAGAGTAGACACAGTCCCCGCAATGCTTGTTCCTGTCAGGGGACTGCATTCTGAGGACTGTGTGTAGATGACTGTAGAGTAATATTGTTGGCAATCAGTAGGACCTTGCTTAAAATAGTATTGCCAAACAACTTGTCTAGCTTTACCATAGCTCTTTACACAGTGTTACTGTATAGTGTTCTAACTTGAAGTTAATATTAAATGAATCTTAATGACTCATTTGGTGTCTTCTCCACAGGTTTCTGCTCACCCTGACCAAACTGTAGGAGAAGAACCGATGGGATCACTATCCTCATCTCTTGAACCACAGGTGAACAGCTTTCTGACATGGAAATCTTTCTAATTTGTCTGACAGGTATTTTAGTGGACATGGGTTTTTGGGAGAGTAGACACAGTCCCCGCAATGCTTGTTCCTGTCAGGGGACTGCATTCTGAGGACTGTGTGTAGATGACTGTAGAGTAATATTGTTGGCAATCAGTAGGACCTTGCTTAAAATAGTATTGCCAAACAACTTGTCTAGCTTTACCATAGCTCTTTACACAGTGTTACTGTATAGTGTTCTAACTTGGTGTTAATATTAAATGAATCTTAATGACTCATTTGGTGTCTTCTCCACAGGTTTCTGCTCACCCTGACCAAACTGTAGGAGAAGAACTGATGGGATCACTACCCTCATCTCTTGAACCACAGGTGAACAGCTTTCTGACTTGGAAATCTTTCTAATTTGTCTGACAGGTATTTTAGTGGACATGGGTTTTTGGGAGAGTAGACACAGTCCCCGCAATGCTTGTTCCTGTCAGGGGAGTGCATTCTGAGGACTGTGTGTAGATGACTGTAGAGTAATATTGTTGGCAATCAGTAAGAACTTTTTAAAATAGTATTGCCAAACTTGTCTAGCTTTACCGTAGCTTTTTACACAGTGTTACTGTATAGTGTTCTAACTTGAAGTTAATATTAAATAATTCTTAAAGCTCCACTGACATCATCTTTTGACTTTTCAAAAAATGGCACAACATATATAAATATTAAGATTGACCCCTGACCGTTTTTGCTAAAATAATGTTAAATGAATGAAAATTGACCCCCAAAACAGTTTAAAATTAGCGCCATTTTTTTAACACGATAAATAGGGATATCCCCGTCGCAGGATGATGACGTCATTTAAAGGAAGTTCTCTCCTGCGCAGCTTGAAAACAATGGAGGAGCTACAAACTCGATCCGTCCAATTTAGCCATTTAAAAGTTAATATTTTAGCGGATTGTCTGCAGAGAGGCCAAAGTTATTTCCAGTAAACAGCAGGTTATAATTTTTTTCAGCTCCTGCTGGTTTTTGGAGACTTTTCACTTCATGAGGTGAGCTCAGCTGCTGTGTGGAGTTACATGCATGTGGACGAGGCAGAAGTAATTCTACAACATGTACATCGTCTCCAGCCTCCACAGCACTGAAATGGTAATATATTAGTTAATGTTCCTAATAATTATTCAACATTAATTAATAGTTTAAAAAATTAGTCCCTTTTAAAATATCTGTTAAATATATTATTCTTTTATTTTATTTTGTTTGTGTTTTCAGGTTTCCAGGTCTCCAGTCCATCACCTGAGGCTCTTCCTGTTGAACCACAACCCAGACTTTCACATCACAGCAGGTAAGATTGCATCAACGAAAAGAATACTACTCAACAATATTCTTTGATGTAAATCTGTTGATTTTCTGTGGTTCTGATGAGGGAAGTGACAAAGTGGATGCAGCATTCAGCCCATAATGGACCCAGATGTCCCCTGCGTCCAGACCTACAACACCTGGACATCATGAGCGTGGAGGAGCGAGGAGGTGGTGGAGTCTGAAGAAGTACAAGCAGCAGGATGAGGAGAAACTAGACCGATGTCCCCTGCGTCCAGACCTACAACACCTGGACAGGAGGGTGGACGAGGAGGTGTTGGAGTCATTTTTACAGAGCTGATGAAGTCAAACAACACTTGCTAATATGTGTTAAACTCAATTTATTTTGATAATCTGTTCATATTAATGTTTCCCCAGAGGTTTTCATTTATTTGATAATATGGGATGGTTTTATTTTAATAAAATGTTTCTTTCAACATTCACCAATTTTGTTTTTACTAAAGTATGAGCTGTGAGTTGTAGATGCACGAATGAAATTAAAACAGATACACAAATATTCTCACAAAGAATAACACAAATATTCTCACAAAGAATAACTCAACACTAACAGATAATATAGTGTACTACCGTAACTTTATTTACACATAACTACAGAAACACTTGGTTCATTGTTATCCTTTTTTTTTTTTCAAACAACATGTTCATTTGAACACTCAGAAAAAAATATTAAATTCATTGATTCATTTTCATCTCAATGCTCTGGCCAGTTGTAGTATTTCTGCATATTTTAATGTCTTGATGCACAAACGTAGCTTTCTGCAGCAGTCCTGATGTTCTACAGATCCTGAAGACGTCTCCATCTGTTGTTTAACAATATCAAGGTTTGTTCTCCACCTCGGTCCACTCTTCAGGTGAAGACATTTCTGTGAATCCTCGCTCCTCCACGCTCATGATGTCCAGGTGTTGTAGGTCTGGACGCAGGGGACATCTGGGTCCATTATGGGCTGAATGCTGCATCCACTTTGTCACTTCCCTCATCAGAACCACAGAAAATCAACAGATTTACATCAAAGAATATTGTTGAGTAGTATTCTTTTCGTTGATGCAATCTTACCTGCTGTGATGTGAAAGTCTGGGTTGTGGTTCAACAGGAAGAGCCTCAGGTGATGGACTGGAGACCTGGAAACCTGAAAACACAAACAAAATAAAATAAAAGAATAATATATTTAACAGATATTTTAAAAGGGACTAATTTTTTAAACTATTAATTAATGTTGAATAATTATTAGGAACATTAACTAATATATTACCATTTCAGTGCTGTGGAGGCTGGAGACGATGTACATGTTGTAGAATTACTTCTGCCTCGTCCACATGCATGTAACTCCACACAGCAGCTGAGCTCACCTCATGAAGTGAAAAGTCTCCAAAAACCAGCAGGAGCTGAAAAAAATTATAACCTGCTGTTTACTGGAAATAACTTTGGCCTCTCTGCAGACAATCCGCTAAAATATTAACTTTTAAATGGCTAAATTGGACGGATCGAGTTTGTAGCTCCTCCATTGTTTTCAAGCTGCGCAGGAGAGAACTTCCTTTAAATGACGTCATCATCCTGCGACGGGGATATCCCTATTTATCGTGTTAAAAAAATGGCGCTAATTTTAAACTGTTTTGGGGGTCAATTTTCATTCATTTAACATTATTTTAGCAAAAACGGTCAGGGGTCAATCTTAATATTTATATATGTTGTGCCATTTTTTGAAAAGTCAAAAGATGATGTCAGTGGAGCTTTAATAACTCATTTGGTGTCTTCTCCACAGGTTTCTGCTCATCTTGACCAAACTGTAGGAGAAGAACTGATGGGATCACTACCCTCATCTCTTGAACCACAGGTGAACAGCTTTCTGACTTTGAAATCTTTCTAATTTGTCTGACAGGTATTTTAGTGGACATGGGTTTTTGGGAGAGTAGACACAGTCCCCGCAATGCTTGTTCCTGTCAGGGGACTGCATTCTGAGGACTGCGTGTAGATGACTGTAGAGTAATATTGTTGGCAATCAGCAGGATCTTGCTTAAAATAATATTGCCAAACGGCTTGTTTAGCTTTACCGTAGCTCTTTACACAGTGTTACTGTGTAGTGTTCTAACTTGGTGTTAATATTAAATGAATCTTAATGACTCATTTGGTGTCTTCTCCACAGGTTTCTGCTCACCCTGACCAAACTGTAGGAGAAGAAATGATGGGATCACTATCCTCATCTCTTGAACCAGAGGTGAACAGCTTTCTGACTTGGAAATCTTTCTAATTTGTCTGACAGGTATTTTAATGGACATGGGTTTTTGGGACAGTAGACACAGTCCCTGCAATGCTTGTGCCTATCAGGGGACTGCATTCTGAGGACTGTGTGTAGATGACTGTAGAGTAATATTGTTGGCAATCAGTAGGACCTTGCTTAAAATAGTATTGCCAAACAACTTGTCTAGCTTTACCGTAGCTCTTATTGTTACTGTATAGTGTTCTAACTTGAAGTTAATATTAAATGAATCTTAATGACTCATTTGGTGTCTTCTCTACAGGTTTCTGCTCACCCTGACCAAACTGTAGGAGAAGAACCGATGGGATCAAGATTTATGTTGTGCGAAGAGACTCAACAAAACTTGAACTCAATCATTTTCAAAGTAATTCAGAGGATTGATTTTCAGGTTGTTGAAAAAGGCAAAAATTGTTCTAGTAATATGTTTGCTTAAAGGTATCATAATTAGTTTTTTCTTTCTTTTTTTAAGTTGAGCTTCACCTTTAGTTGAAATGAGGCACAATGCTTTGTAGAGCTCTTTGGTGATCACCTTAATTTAAAGGACTTCAGGATTAAAATTTGAGTAGAATAGTGTTCTTAAAACCTGCTTCAAAGAAAGATTATTTGCTTCTGAATCTATTTAAGTAGGATCTTTTGTTTAGTTTGAGTCATGTATATTGTGTATCTTCTAGATACTCCCTGTGATGGACTGGAGACTTGTCCAGGTGTCCTTGTGATGGACTGTTGACTTGGACTTGTCCAGGTGTCCCTGTGATGGACTAGAGATTTGTGCAGGTGTCCCTGTGATGGACTGGTGACTTGTCCACGTGTCCCTGTGATGGACTGGAGACTTGTAAATGTGTCCCTGTGATGGACTGTAGACTTGTCCATGTGTCCATGTGATGGACTGGAGACTTGTCCATGTGTCCCTGTGATGGACTGGAGACTTGTCCATGTGTCCTTGTGATGGACTGGAGACTTGTCCACGTCTCCCTGTGATGGACTGGAGACTTGTACACGTCTACCTGTGATGGACTGGAGACTTGTGCAAGTGTCCCTGTGATGGACTTGTGATGTCCACGTGTCCCTGTGATGGACTTCTGATGTCCACGTGTCCCTGTGATGGACTGGAGACTTGTCCAAGTGTCCCTGTGATGGACTGGAGACTTGTCCAGGTGTCCCTGTCATGGACTAGAGACTTGTCCACATGTCCCTGTGATGGATTGGTGACTTGTCCTGGTGTCCCTGTCATGGACTGGAGACTTGTCCACATGTCCCTGTGATAAACTGGAGACTTGTCCAGGTGTTCTTGTCATGGACTAGAGACTTGTCCAAGTGTCCCTGTGATGGACTGGAGACTTGTCCAGGTGTCCCTGTGATGGACTGGAGACTTGTCCATGTGTCCATGTGATGGACTGGTGACTTGTGTAGGTGTTCCTATGATGGACTAGAGACTTGTAAATGTGTCCCTACACACACACACACATATATATATATATATATATATATATATATATATATATATATATATATATATATATATATATATATATATATATATATATATATATATATATATATATGTATATGTGATAGATTGGAGACTTGTGCATGTGTCCTTGTGATGGACTGGAGACTTGTCCAGGTGTCCCTGTGATGGACTGGAGACTTGTCAAGGTGTCCCTGTGATGGACTGGAGATATGTCCAGGTGTCCCTGTGATGGACTGGAGACTTGTCCATGTGTCCATGTGATGGACTGGTGACTTGTAAATGTGTCCCTGTGATAGACTGGAGACCTGTAAATGTGTCCCTGTGATGGACTGGAGACTTGTAAATGTGTCCCTGTGATAGACTGGAGACTTGTAAATGTGTCCCTGTGATGGACTGGAGACTTGTAAATGTGTCCCTGTGATGGACTGGTGACTTGTCCACGTGTCCCTGTGATGGACTGGAGACTTGTCCAGGTGTCCCTGTGATAGACTGGAGACTTGTCCACGTGTCCCTGTGATAGACTGGAGACTTGTGCAGGTGTCCCTGTGATGGACTGGTGACTTGTCCACGTGTCCTTGTGATGGACTGGAGACTTGTGCAGGTGTCCATGTGATAGATGGGAAACTTGTCCACGTGTCCCTGTGATGGACTGGAGACTTGTCCACGTGTCCCTGTGATGTACTGGTGGCTTGTCCAGCTGTCCCTGTGATGGACTGGAGACCTGTCCAGGTGTCCCTGTGATGGACTGGTGACTTGTACACGTGTCCCTGTGATGGATTAGAGTCTTGTCCACATGTCCCTGTAATGGACTGGAGACTTGTCCACGTGTCCCTGTGATGGACTGGTGACTTGTCCACGTGTCCCTGTGATGGACTGGAGACTTGTCCAGGTGTCCCTGTGATGGACTGGAGACTTGTAAATGTGTCCCTGTGATGGACTAGAGACTTATCCACGTGTCCCTGTGATGGACTGGTGACTTGTAAATGTGTCCCTGTGATGGACTGGAGACTTGTCCACGTGTCCCTGTGATGGACTGGAGACTTGTCCATGTGTCCCTGTGATGGACTGGAGACCTGTCCATGTGTCCTGTGATGGACTGGAGACGTTCACGTGTCCCTGTGATAGACTGGAGACTTGTCCATATGTCCTTGTGATGGACTGGAGACTTGTCCATATGTCCTTGTGATGGACTGGAGACTTGTCCATATGTCCTTGTGATGGACTGGAGACTTGTCCATATGTCCTTGTGATGGACTGGAGACTTGTCCACATGTCCCTGTGATGGACTGGAGACTTGTCCATATGTCCTTGTGATGGACTGGAGACTTGTCCATATGTCCTTGTGATGGACTGGAGACTTGTCCACGTGTCCCTGTGATGGACTGGAGACTTGTCCATATGTCCTTGTGATGGACTGGAGACTTGTCCACGTGTCCCTGTGATGGACTGGAGACTTGTCCATGTATCCCTGTGATGGACTGGAGACCTGTCCATGTGTCCTATGATGGACTGGAGACGTTCCCGTGTCCCTGTGATAGACTGGAGACTTGTCCATATGTCCTTGTCATGGACTGGAGACTTGTCCATATGTCCCTGTGATGAACTGGAGACTTGTGCAGGTGTCCATGTGATGGACTGGAAACTTGTCCACGTGTCCCTGTGATGGACTAGAGACTTGTCCACGTGTCCCTGTGATGTACTGGTGGCTTGTCCAGCTGTCCCTGTGATGGACTGGAGACCTTTCCAGGTGTCCCTGTGATGGACTGGTGACTTGTCCACGTGTCCCTGTGATGGACTGGAGACTTGTCCTTGTGATTGTTGGATATGTGCACCGGCGACCCCCGTGACCCAAAATGGAAGAAACGGGTAAAGATAATGAATGGATGTAGCAAATGGGCAATGTTTAGGCTGATGGTCCTCATTGATCATGTGAGCAACTGGTTTTGGCTGTCATCATAAAGTCTTTATTTATAAGACTGAGCTGAATACAGCATCTCAGACTAAGGAAGTCTTTCATCCGAAAGACTTCCTCAGTCTGAGATGCATTCAGCTCAGTCTTATAAATAAAGACTTCCTGATGACAGCCAAAACCAGTTGCTCACATGATCAATGAGGACCATCAGCCTAATCATGTGATCATATGAGAAGCTGGTTTTGGCTGTCATCAGCAAACTGTTTGATCCACTTTGAGAGGGTGCTATTTATGAGACTGAGCTGAATGTAGCACCTCAGACTGAGGAAGTCTTTATAAGACTGAGCTGAATACAGCATCTCAGACTGAGGAAGTCTTTCGTCGCTCGTAAGTCGGGGATCACCTGTACTTTACAGTGTGTTGTGATGAACCTTGTAAATAAAGTAAATTTTGTTTTAGAAATATGTTCAGGTTTATAATGTTAATGTTTTATAATATGTAAATATGTCATCTCAGAAGTCTTTCATCGCTCGTAAGTCGGGGATCACCTGTACTTTACATTGTGTTGTGATTAACCCTGCAGAAAAAGTAAAAATTTGTTTTAGAAATATGTAAATGTTGATATGTTTTATAATAATGTAAATATGTCACCAGAATTTAAGTTTTTATTTTTTATTTTATTTTAAACATTTGAAGATTTTGTTATTGAAGTTTTTTTAGTGAATGTAAATAAAGTATGTGCATAATTTGTTTAATAAAAGCAGTTCAAAAAATAGTTCTCCTAATGCAGTGTCCTGTCACATTTGTGTGTTTTATGTTAATTTTATGTTAAGTAGGCGGAGTTTAAATGTCCCTTTAAAGACCCCATAATGCATGTTTGTCCTCATAAACCACATTTTTTGACGTCCTTGTAAACCACACTGGAGTCTGGGTGGTAAAACGTGCTGTGAAGCTCCTATCGGAAAGCTAAAGGGACCCAAATTTTTTTCAAAATTTTTAGAGTGCACTGAGCTTGGTCCCAGGTCGCTAGGACCTCGGGAAGGGGTAGACCCCGTATTACACCTTCGGGCGGGTTTGGCGAAAAAGTCCGGCTAAACCACATTGACAAACCTGTGTGTGTGTGTGTGTGTGTGTGTGTGTGTGTGTGTGTGTGTGTGTGTGTGTGTGTGTGTGTGTGTGTGTGTGTGTGTGTGTGTGTGTGTGTGTGTGTGTGTGTGTATGAGTTCCTTCCTGTTTTTAGAATATAGATGTGAATTGCACTTTGATAGAAATGAGCTAGAATTGCCCTTTTTAAAACTGTATTTTAAATTTAGTATTTTATTAAACAAACTACTGTGCAATTTATTGGTGTGTGTGTGAAATTGTCTCTGCCTCATCTGCAACGGGTCTATGTGCCTTAAGGGTAATTTTTAGTAAAGTTTTTAACCAAATTCACTTATTTTATTAAAAATAGATTTATTTATTTTTTAAACTAAAGTTCCCTATTTTTAATCAATACCCCGTCCGGCTACACTAGCATATAAGTCACAGTTTTTTTGTATATATTTGTCAGTCCTGCAACTTATACGCTGAAACGCCATATACATTTTTCCATATTCATAAGGCAATTTTTGACTGATGCTTTAACTTTCAAAGAACTGCAACAGCGAGTCCTCCCGTGCCCGCTCACTTCACTCAGCTGGCGCAGGCAGAGGAACGCTGGAGAGCTCGTGACTCCGGCCGCAATGGATGGATGGATTAATGGTTAAATGGATGGATGGATGGATGGATGGATGGATAATAATAATAATAACAATAATAATAATAATAATAATAATAATAATAATAATAATAATAATCATTTTATTTAAAAGCGCCTTTCAGGACACCCAAGGACACTTGACAAACCAATACAGTGCAAACATTATCAGTGACAAATTGAAATATAAAATACATAAGGATTGTAAAATGCAAAATGGATGGATGGATACATAGATGGCAATGTGCTGCCCAGGCCCAATTAAGCTTTTTTGACCATCAAAAAAACATAATAAACATGACGGGTCAGCGTTGACGCATAATAAATGCGACTTGTATGCCAAAGCGACATAAATGTTTTTTCCTTTTCATTATGCTTTTTTAACTTATATTCCAGAACTACTTATACGCCAGTAAATAGGGTAATTGAAAAAGACAAAAAGGCTGACATAAGCAAAAAGAGGCTGGAGCATAAAAAGTGAAATCATCAACAACCAAAAAAAGCACAAAAGGTGGAAATCAGAGGTGGGACTCGAGTGTCTGACTCGAGTCCTTAATATTAAGATTTTAGACTTAACTTGGAAAAATGTTCAGAGACTTGTGACTTGACTTTGACTTTTACACCAATAACTTGGGACTTGACTTGGACTTGAACCTGTTTACTTGAAAATACTTGATATATTACCCTAAATCTAAAGGCCCCAGCTCTGCGTTCGGCCGATAGCCGCTCGATGCCCTTCAAACGCAGAGGCACAAGCGTTCGAACGCGGGCACGAACGCCCCAAGCTCATATTTTATGACCTCGAACGCAAGCACGTTGTCTCACGGGGCGGCCGTGGCACAGTGGTAATGGCAGTCGACCCCCGATCGAAAGGTTGGAGGTTCGAATCCCACGTCCGCTCATAAATTTTACCCCAATCGAAAACCCTGGCTAAATAAGGATGTCCGCACCCTGCTGGCAGCCAGGGACACTGCATTCAAGTCTAAAGATACTGAGGAGTTGAGAAAGTGCAGGAGAGAACTGGATGATGGCATAAAGAAGGCCAAAGCCGCGTATGCACAGAGGATCGAGGGACAGTTCACCTCACATGATCCACGGAGCATGTGGCAGGGCATCAAATGCTTAACAGACTACAAGGGCAAAAGCAAACAATGCCCCAGGGACCCATCCCTGCCTGATGCCCTCAATAAGTTTTATGCACGTTTTGATGATCCAAACAGACCAACTAGCACCAGACTCAACTCATCACCAGACGAGGAGCACCTCAAAGTGACCGCAGCAGAAGTGAGAGGTAGTCTCAGAAGGATCAACCCTCATAAAGCTACGGGTCCAGACAACATCCCAGGGAAAGTTCTGAAGGAATGTGCGGACCAGCTCTGTGAGGTGCTGGCTGACATCTTCACCACCTCACTTTCACTGGAGTCAGTTCCCACCTGCCTGAAGACTGCCACCATCATCCCAGTCCCAAAAAGCTCCACAGTGACTGGTCTGAATGACTATAGACCGGTGGCTCTCACCCCGATAGTCGCTAAATGTTTTGAGAAACTGGTCATGTCCCACATCAAGACAGCCGTCAACATCAGCGAGGACCCTCATCAATATGCATACCGTGAGAACCGATCAACAGAGGACGCCATCTCCTCTGTGGTCCACACTGCTCTCACCCACCTGGATCAGAAGGACTCATACGTGCGTCTGCTCTTTGTGGACTTCACATCTGCCTTCAACACCATGATCCCCCAAACTCTGATAGACAAACTATCCACACTTGGACTAAGCCCCTCTATTTGTAACTGGGTCTTAGACTTCTTAACAAACAGACCACAGTCCGTGAAGATCCACAACTTCTCCTCTTCCACCATCACCCTCAGCACTGGCTCTCCTCAAGGATGTGTGCTGAGCCCTCTTCTGTTCACTCTGCTCACATATGATTGTACAGCCACACTTCCAGGCTGTCATATTGTTAAGTTTGCAGATGATACAGCTGTGGTGGGATGCATCACAGATAATGATGAATCCAGCTACAGACAGGAGGTGGAACATCTGGAGAGCTGGTGCAAAGAGAACAACCTTCACATGAATGTGAAGAAGACGAAGGAGATGATTGTGGACTTCAGAAGGAACAAACACACCCACACCCCACTGTATATAGGTGGATCTGCGGTGGAGGTGGTCTCCAGTTACAAGTACCTGGGTGTACACTTGAATGATAACCTCAGCTGGAGCAATAACACCACCAGCCTGATCAAGAAAGGTCATCAGAGACTCTACTTCCTCAGACGGCTGAGACGAGCTGGTCTGAGAAGCTCAGTCCTCACCTCGTTCTACAGGTGTGCAGTGGAGAGCGTCCTGTGCTCCAGCATCAACGTGTGGCATGGAGGCTGCACAGTTGCAGAGAGGAAAGCTCTACAGAGAGTGGTGAAGGCTGCACAGAAGTCTGTGGGAGTCAGTCTCCCCACCATCACAGACATTTACACCTCCAGATGCAGAAAAAGAGCCACCTGCATCATGAAAGACCTCACTCACCCAGCACACTCACTCTTTGCACCACTCCCCTCGGGACGGAGGTTGAGGAGCATCAAATGTAGAACCACTAGACTGAGGAACAGCTTCTACCCTGAGGCTGTCAGACTCATGAATA
>JBBPBX010020657.1:0-26134 GCA_038048925.1 Garcialebias charrua | reverse complement strand
AAAAACAGCAGAAATGTTTAGAAAAAGGTGAATAGAGCAAAAATGTAGCAAAAATTTGCCAAATGAGCTAAAACAGGTAGAAAAAGGTTAAATATATTACAAAAAAAACAAAAGAAAATCTGAATTTATTTTTAAAAAACTGAAATTAGAAGAATAAAGCTAAAATTAAAAAAAAGTACCATATTTTCTAGCATATAAGTCACAGTTTTTTTGTATATATTTGTCAGTCCTGCAACTTATACGCTGAAACGCCATATACTTTTTTCCATATTCATAAGGCAAATTTTTGACTGATGCTTTAAATTTCAAAGAACTGCAACAGCGAGTCCTCCCGTGCCCGCTCACTTCACTCAGCTGGCGCAGGCAGAGGAACGCTGGAGAGCTCGTGACTCCGGCCGTGATGGATGGATGGATTAATGGTTAGATGGATGGATGGATAATAATAATAATAATCATTTTATTTAAAAGCGCCTTTCAGGACACCCAAGGACACTTGACAAACCAATACAGTGCAAACATTATCAGTGACAAATTGAAACACAAAATACATAAGGATTGTAAAATGCAAAATGGATGGATGGATAGATAGATGGCACTGTGCTGCCCAGGCCCAATTAAGCTTTTTTGACCATCAAAAAAACATAATAAACATGACGGGTCAGCGTTGACGCATAATAAATGCGACTTGTATGCCGAAGCAACTTATAAATGTTTTTTCCTTTTCATTATACTTTTTTTAACTTATCTTCCAGAGCTACATATACGCCAGTAAATACGGTAGTTGAAAAAGACAAAAAGGCTGACATAAGCAAAAAGAGGCTGGAGCATTAAAAGTGAAATCATCAACAACCCAAAAAAAAGCACAAAAGGTGGAAATCAGAGGTGGGACTCGAGTGTCTGACTCGAGTCCTTAATATTAAGATTTTAGACTTAACTTGGAAAAATGTTCAGAGACTTGTGACTTGACTTTGACTTTTACACCAATAACTTGGGACTTGACTTGGACTTGAACCTGTTTACTTGAAAATACTTGATATATTACCCTAAATCTAAAGGCCCCAGTATAGCTCTGCGTTCGGCCGATAGCCGCTCGATGCCGTTCGAACGCAGAGGCACAAGCGTTCGAACGCGGGCACGAACGCGCCAAGCTCCTATTTTACGACCGCGAACGCAAGCGCGTTGTCTCACAATAAACTGCCCGGTGCCAGACTGTTTTGTATGCGACACAAATGTATTAAATTCTCCTTCTTCATCCCTGATCTGGCCTTTTCTTTCTTTATTTTTTGCCAAAAGTCAAGTGATCGCTTCCTCCTCCGCTGACTCCATGACTGAAATGATGAGGAAATGAATGAATTTGTCACGAGTGAATTAAACTCGGGTCCAATGTGGCTGCGCGAGGTTCTGCAGATTTCCTGGTGTGCTGGACCAGCGCTCCCTGTTTTTATTATATTTTTTAGAACTTTTTTATTAACATAAACACAGAACACCACTGCGGCTGGCCAGGCTCATGCCTTTTTCCCCCCCACCCGACCTGTCAATCAATTCAGTAGGCGTGTCAGCAAATGACCAATCAGCGACCTCAATTTGTCCCGTAGGTAAACGCTCTGCCCTGCTGCGAAAACGCGAGCATTAACGCGAGAACGAACGCAGTGCTATACTGTGAACTGCCTGCGCACAGAAAGTGCGCATAGAGTGTAGGGGTTGAACGAGTACATAATTTTTAAGCTCGACATTAACATAAAAAAACTTGAGTGGCACTCGATTAGTCAATGACGTCACAGTGTCTTATGATGCAAAATAAATAAATCAATATAATTGCATAAAAACATCTTTACAAAAAGAAAAAAAAGACCAACAAAACATTGGGAGCATTTATTATGCTCCTATCATTTATCATACTGCAGATAAGTCACATGAAAAACAAAACTATTAGTTATTATTAATATTAAAAGTGAAAGTAAGGCGCTGAACCGAAACTTAAAAAACAAATGGGGCCTTAGCCACACCGTACCACCGCCTGCAGTGCTGTGCAATTTAGGTTTACTTTTAGAGATTGTGTTTATAGATTTTTAATAGGTCTAGAGAGATGAATATTTTTCTTTTTGTTTGTGAAACGAGAGAGAGGACGCGGTTTCGGCCGTGTTATATATGTGACCTGCAATGCAACACTGCCCCCTGCTGTCACAATCTACTACGGTGTTCAAAGCAAAGAAAATCAACAGAATGATTCAATGAGTAGCGCAATTTATACAATTATGAACTGTTTTACCTTTTTGACAAGACTGGACCAGCTCCATACATCCGTGCGCACAAAGGAATACATTTTGTAGCGTCTACTAAATGCTAAAGGCTACCCCGCGCTCGGTTTTTAATCACGTGATGTGACGTACTGACGTTACCGCGACGTGATGACGTCACTACGGGTACTCGAGGTGGACAAAAAAGCCTCGATAGAAGTCAAAGCACTCGATCTGTCGATAACTCGGTTACTCTGTTAAACCATTAGTAGAGTGGCGTTCGGCCGAACGCAGAGCTATACTGGGGCCTTAAAGTTTAAAACACATTAATAATATGTGTTGATTTTCACTCATTCCGCACAACGTCACTCTTTGAACAAGCGGATACGCGGTCACATGGTTCATGCAGCTCTCAATAGTTCCGAACAGTTCATCATCGCTGTGTCAGTTTGAGCGGCTACTGGCGCGACATAATGCAAAAACAGAAAAAAACACTTCAGAAACACAGAGAATGACCGTTCAATGCTGGAACTGCTGATGTTTGGAACTATTTGTGACTGCATGACCCACTCGACTTCCGCATTCCGTTCTTTCTATGGCAGTGTCGCAACTCTCTCTTTACACGGCCCTGGTCCCTCTGTTTTTCCACACCCCGTACATATGTGTGTGTGAAAAAAACGAGTGGCAAAAAAAAAAAAACACTCAAGACATCTTTATGTCACAATCCATTAGGTTTGAACCCAAAAAGCAGGCAGGATGACCGAAGCAGGAGATTTGTTCTTAAAATAAAACTTGTTTATTTTTTCAAACAACACAAAACAAAAAGCCGGCGTGGCGGCAAAAACTTACAAACTAAGATTTAGGTAGGCAAACAGGATGGGTAAGGATTCAGGCATGAACAGAGAAGGACCGTGTTGTCTGTGATAACAGAGCTGCAACCAAAAACTCAATGACTACACAAACTGGAGGTGGATGGCAGGAGCTTAAAGGACAACACCCACCATGTTTTCAAATTGCATCGCCATTAATATTTATTAGTTTATTTAAAAATAATACAGGAGCGTTTATTTATATTGTAGAGAAATAACGCTAAATGTGTTATTTCATGATTTATAGCAGATTTTAGCAGAAGCTCCGGGAAAAATCTGCTCCTCTCCATATATGGGCATTCACATCACGAAAGTGACCGCCTTGGAGTTACAGGCGGAGTTATAATAAGCATTCATCAACTTCCATGACCGCTGCTCTGAGCGAGGAAAAAAAAAGCGAAGCATTTTTAAATATTCCCTAAAGCTGCCTGTTGATTAATCCTGCTGTCGCTCACTGATGTCTATCATATTCTGAGCGAGCATCCACGTAGACATACTAGTTTAATTCGCTTGATCGCGACAAATTCATTAATTTCTGCATCGGCTTTTTATTCTCTCCCCCCGTGACCAGACAGGTCGGAAGTACAGAAAGGCAGCCGTGCAGCGGAGCTCTGCGCGCGTGCTCCCCCGTGCTCCCCGCAACAAGGCTGGGACGGAGCAGAGCCCTGAGTCGGCACAAATTCGGAACTTCAAAGGTGACCAGCGGAACGAGGAGCCAGAGACGCGCGGCTCGCTCCTCTGGGCAGAGGAGTGAGAGCAGCAACGGTCCGCAGCGGTGTTATAAAATAAATAAAAAATAAAAACAGAGCATTGGTCCATCTGTACACACAAATGCACCAGGAAATATGCAGTTTTAACTCCCACTCTCATAAACCTCCATGGAAACTCACTCCTGCCTTCTGGGTGGAGACGTAACTGAAGTCACTTCACACTTCGGCACTCTTCGGTCGGGTTTCCGGATTCATTCGGGACTGGGTTGTTTTTTTGTTTGTTTTTTAACCCTCGCCTGGCCCAAATGCAAAAATAAAAATAGACATCATATTAAATTACAGTAATTGTCCAATATGGTGAATTGTTACTGTCATGGTGGGTGTTGTCCTTTAAATGCTGAGCTGAACAGGTGGAAGGAATAAAGGACTGATTGCTAAACTGGGGCAGAAGGGGTGTGGTGAACAGTTGACTGACAGGAGTGGCTGTGGCTGTGAGCAATGATAGATGGGTGAAAAGCAAAACACAGCAGAAAAAACAAACAATGACATGAGGAGTAGAAGAGTAGAATCAGGACTGAAGCAGACTGAGGAGGAAGTGAAAAGAAATGACAGAAACAAAGTAAAAACAAGAAACAAAACATACAAAGAACAGAACAGAAATCAGAAGGGCAGAGGAACAAAGAACATGAAGATTAAGCAGGGAGGCATGTACAGATGAACTGATTAAGCAGGGAAGGCATGGTGCAGAGAGACAGGAGCAGAGGAAGGGTGACAGGCATTATTGGGATGAACTAAATAGGACTGTGGGAAGAAGGGGCAAAAATATGACAGAAAGGAGTAAGTGTGATGACAGAAGGGTCAGGCTAAAAGGAGGGGGGTCAGCGGGGCTGCTGACCGTGACACTTTATCTTTATCCGCGTGCAAATGATTAGAGCATAAGAAGAGGTCACTGCACCCTTTTCAGATCCAGTCACCTCAAACAGCTGCTTTGGATCCAGCATTTTCTCTGTTGTGGGTGGAACACCATGTGTTGGGCAGTCGAGACACGAAGACAGAGGTGACACAAAAAGTTAAAGGTAAAGACTATTTAGTGTACTTTTTCCCAGTGTATTTTTATTTATTTATTTATTTATTGTCTAAAATTGTAATAAGGGCTCTTTTGCTGCTGTTAATTTGATGTTTTCTCAGATCTGATCCTGGAAGATGCTGCAGATCCTGCAAAGTCAGCACAACCCGTGGCCGTGACTCCTGGTGATGAAGATCAAAAGGATGGTGAAGATGGAGGACTATTTGCTGCTTACTGTAAGAGGCAGAAGAAGAATGTGCAGACCAGTCCAGCACTACAGCTAAGTCACCACCTGGATATTGCTGATGGACAGAACACCCTCTTGTTCTGGACAATGAACATGCAGACTCTTCCTTCCCTGTTCCATGTGGCCACCAGAGTTTTGACAGTTCCTGCTTGCAGTGCTCCAGTGGAGCCAGTTTTCAGCTATGGCGGCATCATTTTACTGCCTCATCATGCACAAATGACAGACAGACTTTTGACCAGTTTGGTCTTTTGCAAATGCAGTTAACTGAAATATCTTAAATTGCATATTCCTGTTAATTTTTCACCTCATATATTTGTTTTGTTCGTCTTGTGTCACTCACACATGGACACATACAAACACATGTTCACTCAGTGACCAGATGAGAGAGGAGAAAGGGAAAAAATGCTGTTACAGGTGGTCCCCGACTTACGAGCGAGTTCCGTTACTACGACTATCTCGTAAGACGAAATCTCATAAATTGGGGATCACCTTTATATACCGCACGAGCCGCCACTGATACACGTACATGTACGGTAATGAACAGTTACAAAGCACTTCACCTATCCTAACACAGCTACACAGTGTAATTTAAAAAATCACATACAGTACATGAAAAATAAAAAATGTATTTCTTGCTTTGAGCTGCAGCTTGTCTCCGTCTGTTTGCATGTTAGCTCCTTACACGTCCGAGCTCCGCAGCTTCGTGCAGCTCCGGTCCAAACTGTTTACAGGAAGGACTGTTAGTATGTTAACTCCATACATTTGGAGCCAGAAAAAGAGTTTGATAACTTACTGAAAGCCGTTTCTCTGCAGTGTTCGTCCATCCAAACAAGTTGCCCGCGTTAGTTGATGTTAGCCCCCGCCATTAAGCCTGCGCTCATTAGCATGTTAGCTCATACAAAAAGGCTGTCTGCGTTGTTTCTCCACGTTAGCTCGGTGTCCCCCGACATCTTAGGCTGCCAGGCGGACATCGAGGCGAGCTCCCGGCCACCGCTCGTCAGCTCCGTGTCCCCCGATGGGGCGTTAGCATCCAACTCTGCATCCTACAGCAACGCTTGTTAGAATGTTAGCTTGTTGCTACTCCGGTCTGGCTTGCTGTCTGCTGCCTCATGCGGTCAACAGCATTGTTTTGTTTCGTCCATCCGTTGTTCTACAAAACCACCGTTCAGCTCCGGATCATGTATCCGAGCGCAGGAACCTCTGATCGGACAAAGCCGGCTGTCAAGGCTGGAGCTACGAGGCTGGAGCTATCTGGCTAAGGCTAAACTCGTGGGCACCGCCGAAAACTGACTGACTGCCAAAAACTGTCGGAAACTACCGCAAAACTTTGTAACTCGGTTTAAAAATTAAAAATAATGTAATTATAATAATAATACTTTATTTATAAAGCCATTTAAAACAACCACAGCTGCAACAAAGTGCTGTACACATGAAATTAAGAATTTTTTAACACAACAACAACATTTTTTTTCATATTTTTATTAAATATGATAGCTCGTAAATTCGGAACCTCATAAGTCGATGTGCTCGTAAATCGGGGACCACCTGTATACCGTATTCTCCGGCGTATAAGTCGCACCTTTTTGCCTACATTTCTAAGCCCTGCGACTTATAGGCCGGTGCGACTTATACGTCGATTTTTCCAATATTTTGGTCATAATTTGACTTTGGTCAAAAACTCCAAAAATGGTGCAGTACCAGTTTCGGCCGCTATGGGCGCTAAGAAACCCTTTACAGTACCTACACTGTTGACATCTGCCTGGTCCAAAAATGGTGCAGTGACACAGAAGATGAAGACTTCAATGGTTTTGAATAAATAAATAAAAACCATAAAATAAATACAGTATCTGTTTCTGTCATCATTTTAAACTGAGACACATTTTTTACTGTAATGTCAGCTAATAAAAATATTTTTATGTGTTTATCTTTAAAGATAAATGATGAAAGACACAAAATATACAAAAATTATGTTCATTTATTATTGAAAAGTTCAACTAAGACACATCAAACATAATACCGTAGTTTTTATGTGATAATCTTGTCAAAAGTCCTTGCAAACAATTTGGCAGCCAGTCCAAAATAATGTTAATTTATTAATGAAAAGTTCAACTAAGACACATCAAACAAAATACTGTAGTTTTTATGTGATAATCTTGTCAAAAGTCCTTCCAAACAATTTGGCAGCCAGTCCATTTTGGGCAAAACACCAGTTCACGTGAGGTGCGACCTATAGGCCGGTGCGACTTATAGGCCGATGCGACTTATACGTTGATTTTTCCATTTAATTGGGCATAATTAGGTTGGTGCGACTTATACTCCGGTGCGACTTATACGCCGACGAATACGGTAGTTCTTTGTATCGTACTGTGGAAATGTGAGCACTTTTTGTCTGAACATGGAGTTCTACGTTTGTCTTTTTCACTGAATGTTCTGGAAAATTATACCATAGTTTAAAGTGTCTGTGACATCATCTTCCTTCTTTTCATGAAATGATATATCTTGTATCATTCAACTATGTTCGTTTTTGCAAATAAAATGATAAATTAAGGAAAATTCCTTTCAAACTGAGATTAAAATTAAAATCGGTGTTTCTTCTTGGAATATCCAACTACACGCGAATGCAACATCTGTGACGTAGGAGGATGAACCTCGAGTCTGCGTGTGCCAATGATAACGCATCAATTCTCTGCCAGATCGCATTTTTTTTTGTATAATGCCGTTACGTTGTGTCGCATTTGGGTGTTCTAATATCATCAGTGAACAAGTGAGCCTTTTCACTTTCCCAAAAGATGAAATACTTCGTCAAGTATGGAATAAATAAAGCTGACCCCGCTCTCGGAGCGCACTCGCTTCCTGAACAGGTAAGACAAAAAATATATACGGGTGCGGACCTAAATTAGAACCTGCTGTTTCTGCTCACCTGACTTCCTGCTTCCCAAACTGAAGGCAAATTGCTCAAATCTTAACTCCATCCATCCATCTTCTTCCGCTTATCCGGGGTCGGGTCGCGGGGGTAGCAGCCTAAGTAGGGAGGCCCAGACTTCCCTCTCCCCAGCCACTTGGAGCAGCTCCTCCGGGGGAATCCCAAGGCGTTCCCAGGCCAGCCGAGAAACATAGTCCCTCCAGCGTGTCCTGGGTCTTCCTCTGGGTCTCCTCCCGGTGGGACATGCCCGGAACACCTCACCAGGGAGGCGTCCAGGAGGCATCCTAACCAGATGCCCGAGCCACCTCAACTGGCTCCTCTCGATGTGGAGAAGCAGCGGCTCTACTCCGAGTCCCTCCCGGATGACTGAGCTTCTCACCCTATCTCTAAGGGAGAGTCCAGACACCCTGCGGAGAAAACTCATTTCAGCCGCTTGTATCCGAGATCTTGTTCTTTCGGTCATAACCCAAAGCTCATGACCATAGATGAGGGTGGGAACGTAGATCGATCGGTAAATTGAGAGCTTTGCCTTTTGACTCAGCTCTCTCTTCACCACGACAGACCGGTACAGCGCCCGCTTCACTGCGGACGCTGCACCTATCCGCCTATCGATCTCACGCTCCAGTTTTCCCTCATTCGTGAACAAGATCCCGAGATACTTAAACTCCTCCACTTGGGGCAGGACCTCCTCCCCGACCCGGAGAGGGCATGCTACCCTTTTCCGGCTCAAGACCATGGCCTCAGATTTGGAGGAACTGATCCTCATCCCGGCCGCATCACACTCGGCTGCAAACCGCTCCAGTGAAAAGAAGAGAAAGTTAATTCTCAGTGAAAGTTGAAAGCTCCAGTGAAAGTTGTAAATCACGACTGATGAAGCCAGTAGGACCACATCATCTGCAAAAAACAGAGAAGCGATTCTAAGGTCACCAAAACGGATCCTCTCAACACCTTGGCTGCGCCTAGAAATTCTGTCCATAAAAGTTATGAACAGAATCGGTGACAAAGGGCAACCTTGGCGGAGTCCAACTCTCACCGGAAACGAGCCTGACTTACTGCCGGCAATGCGGACCAAGCTCTGACACCGGTCGTACAGGGACCTAACAGCCCTTATCAAAGGGCCTGGTACCCCATACTCCCGGAGTACCCCCCACAGAACCCCCCGAGGGACGCGGTCGAATGCCTTCTCCAAGTCCACAAAGCACATGTAAACTGGTTGGGCAAACTCCCACGCACCCTCCAGGACCCTGCTGAGGGTGTAGAGCTGGTCCAGTGTTCCACGACCAGGACGAAAACCACACTGCTCCTCCTGAATCCGAGGTTCGACTATCCGACGGACCCTCCTCTCCAGAACCCCTGAATAGACCTTACCAGGGAGGCTTAAGAGTGTGATCCCCCTATAGTTGGAACACACCCTACGGTCCCCCTTTTTGAACCTTACCGTGGTGGAGGGGTTTGAGTGTCCCAATGATCCTAGGAGCTATGCTGTCAGGGGCTTCATGCCCCTAGTAGGGTCACCCAAGGCAGACAGGTCCTAGGTGAGGGACCAGACAAAGTGCAGCCCAAAAACCCCTATGATGAGTGAAATAAATGGACTAAGTTTTCCCTCGCCCGGACGCGGGTCACCGGGGCCCCACTCTGGAGCCAGGCCCGGAGGTGGGGCACGCTGGCGAGCGCCTGGTGGCCGGGCTTTTACCCATGGAGCCCGGCCGGGCACAGCCCGAAGAGGAGACGTGGGTCCCCCTTCCCATGGGCTCACCACCTGTGGGAGGGGCCAAAGGGGTCGGGTGCAATGTGAGATGGGTGGTGGCCGAGGGCGGGGACCCTGGCGGTCTGATCCTCGGCTACAGAAGCTGGCCATTGGGACATGGAATGTCACCTCTCTGGTGGGGAAGGAGCCTGAGCTAGTGTGTGAGGTTGAGAGTTTCCGACTAGAAATAGTCGGACTCACCTCAACGCATGGCTCTGGCTCTGGAACCAGTTTCCTTGAGAGGGGTTGGACACTCTTCCACTCTGGAGTTGCCCCTGGTGAGAGGCGCCGAGCAGGAGTGGGCATACTGGTTGCCCCCCATCTTGGTGCCTGTACGTTGGGGTTCACCCCGGTGAACGAGAGGGTAGCCTCCCTTCGCCTACGTGTGGGGGGACGGGCTCTGACTGTTGTTTGTGCCTATGCACCAAACGGCAGCTCAGACTACCCACCCTTTTTGGAGTCCTTGGAGGGGGTATTGGAGAGTGCGCCTCCTGGGGACTCCCTTGTTCTACTGGGGGACTTCAACGCTCACGTGGGCAATGACAGTGAGACCTGGAGGGGTGTGGTTGGGAGGAACGGCCCCCCTGATCTGAACCAGAGTGGTGTTCTGTTATTGGACTTCTGTGCTCGTCATGGATTGTCCATAACGAACACCATGTTTAAGCATAAGGGTGTCCATATGTGCTCTTGGCACCAGGACACCCTAGGTCGCAGTTCGATGATCGACTTTGTTGTCGTCTCATCTGATCTGCGGCCGCATGTCTTGGACACTCGGGTGAAGAGAGGGGCGGAGCTGTCAACTGACCACTACCTGGTGGTGAGTTGGCTCCGATGGTGGGGGAGGATGCCGGTCAGACCTGGCAGACCCAAACGTATTGTGAGGGTCTGCTGGGAACGTCTGGCAGAGTCTCCCGTAAGACGGAGCTTTAACTCCCACCTCCGGGAGAGCTTTGAACACGTTCCGAGGGAGGCGGGGGACATGGAGTCCGAGTGGGCCGTGTTCCGCGCCTCTATTGTCGAGGCAGCTTATCGGAGCTGTGGCCGCAAGGTTGTTGGTGCCTGTCGTGGTGGCAACCCTCGAACCCGGTGGTGGACACCGGCAGTGAGGGATGCTGTCAGGCTGAAGAAGGAGTCCTATTGGGCCTTTTTGGCTTGTGGGACCCCGGAAGCAGCTGATAGGTACCGGCAGTCCAAGCGGCATGCGGCTCGGGTGGTTGCTGAGGCAAAAACTCGGGCGTGGGAGGAGTTCGGAGAGGCCATGGAGAATGACTTCCGTACGGCTTCGAGGCGATTCTGGTCCACCATCCGGCGTCTCAGGGGGGGAAAGAGGTACGCGACCAACACCATTTATGGTAGGGGTGGCGTGCTGCTGACCTCAACTCGGGATGTTGTGAGTCGGTGGGCGGAATACTTCGAAGACCTCCTCAATCCTACTGGCACGTCTTCCACTGAGGAAGCGGAGCCTGGGGACTTTGGGTCGGGTTCTCCGATCTCGGTGCTGAGGTCGCCGAGGTGGTTAAAAAGCTCTGCGGTGGCAAGGCTCCGGGGGTGGATGAGATTTGCCCGGAGTTCCTTAGGGCTCTGGATGTTGTAGGGTTGTGTTGGCTTACGCGACTCTGCAATATCGCATGGACATCGGGGGCAATTCCCTTGGATTGGCAAATCTTAACTTAGATAGCTAATTTCGTTGTTTTATTTATTGTCCGCCATAAATATTTAATAGGGGCGTTCTAAAGACTTCATCCTCCTACGTCACAGGTGCATTCGTGTAAAGTCGGATATTCCAAGAAGAAACACTGATTTTAATTTTAATCTCAATTTGAAAGGATTTTTCATTAACTTATCGTTTTGTTTGCAAAAACGAACATAGTTGAATGATACAAGATATATATCTTCTATCATTTCATGAAAAGAAGGAAGATGATGTCACAGACATGACTATTCCTGCAGTTAAGTTAACTGAACTGTGCAACATAGAGGTGCAATTTTAAAATGATTTTTTAAATACTCTGTGAATTCAGCTGCACATGTTTTATCAAGATTTGACATAAATACAGGTTTTAAAAAGAATACATGGTCTATTATTTACATTTAACATACAATTGCAACAATGTTTAAAAAAAGACTAGAAAGGACTTGAAATCCCAAGTTTCAGACTTGGGACTTGACTTGACTGTTGTCTGTCTTGACTTGAGACTTGCCTATCTTGACCGTCTTTACTTGAGACTTGAGGATAAAGACTTGAGACTCACTCACTTACTCCCACCTCTGGTGGAAATGAGCAAAAACAAGAAATTGCAGGGGGAAAAGGATAAAATTAGCAGCAAAATACCCAAAAAATAGCTGGAAAAGCATAAAAAAAGGAGTTTAGTATAAACAAAATGGTAAATGGAGCTTACTTATGTAGAGCCTTCCAGCCCCCTGTGAGGAGCCCCAAAGCGCTTTACAGTACCAGCCATCCACCCATTCATACACACATTCATACACCGGTAGCGGTAGCCTGCCATGCAAGGCGCCTTCCAGTCCTACTGGGAGCAACTCGGTAAAATAAGTTGAAAGGAGCACAAAAATCTGAAATAAGCAGAAAGAGGCTGAAAACAGCTGAACTGGAACAAAAGCTGAAATGAGCAGTAAAAGGGTTTGAAGGATGTGGCGAGGCTCCGTTCATCTTTAATGAGAAAAACATGGCCGACAAAACTAGTTGCACAAATACCAAAAGTCAGAGCAGGAATGTCTGGAGGCATCATCTTTGGCTACGCAATCTGGAGGCTGGAGGGTCATCAACAAACTCTGGACTGGGATTATTTTTTAAAAACTTATTGAACACACTAACCCCTCTCCCCCACCCGCAAAATAAAAATTTACGGTAGTCGATTTCTTAAACAAAACTAAATGTGGAGTATATTTATTTATGTACTTAAAGAGTTAGAGATTTAAAGAAGTACCGTAATTTAAATACTTTATTCAGGCTGACAAAGCTCTAAAAGACTGAAAGTACCGGTAGTTGAGTAGAAAAGATGAACAAAACAAAAATTTTAAGCGGTTATGTGAGGTGATTGATTTTTGCTTATTGTCATAAAGTTAATGAAACGTCCAAGGGTTTGATGGGCTGACTAAAGTGAACACGAAGAAAAGATGTCCAACGATTACTTTCCGGTAGTTTCATCAAGATGTGTCTATTGGTTCTTGAGATATTTTGCTAACACACACAAGCCCAGAGGAGCAGACTACCTGATTGCCCACCTCTCGTAGCGGCATGTGATAAAAATGGTCTCAACCTAATAGTGGTGATTGTAGATTTATGTATTTTCAAAGTAAAACTCCTCAGCTAAATGAGCTCCTAAGCGTAAAAAAATAAAAATAAAAATAACATGACCAGGATATAAAATGTGACGAGCTGCTTGCGAGGATTTGTTTTCCACATGAGAATCATTAAAACTAGAGTTGGCCATAGATGGTGGTCATTAATGTCTGACTCAATTCATGTGAAGGGTGCTGGCTGAAGTTTAGCTCTGGTCCAGAGAGGTTCTTCTCCAATAAACTGGGAAAACAATTTCTCGTTGTTTTTACTTCAGAAACAGATAAATGCTTTTCCACAAACCGTTGCCACAAAGATGAAGTCTGTGGTTTCATGTTACACGGACACTGGTTTCAACTTCTCTGACCAACAGCTCAGAACCATCAAACATTGTGTAAATAATAATTATAGTAAACATACAATAATACAGTATATTACATAAAAATATTAGAATAATTCAAAACTTATTTTAACAACACTTTTTTAAAAGAAATTATTCAGAGGGGTTTCCGAGGGAGGGTATAAAATGCACCAAATAAAAATTAAAATGATGTCTGAGACAGCTGTCCAAAAGAGAAAAGATTCATTAAAAATTGGAAAGTACTGTATACACTTTTATGATTAAGTCCTGGACCTCCAGAGAGATGAACAACACAAGACGGCCGTGGCGTAGTGGTAATGGCAGTCGTCCCCCGATCGGAAGGTTGGAGGTTCGAATCCCGGTTCCCCACACCATGTGTCGTTGTGTCCCTGGGCAAGACACTTAACCCCGAGTTGCTCCCGGTAGGACTGGATGGCGCCTTGCATGGCAGTCTGCCGCTACCGGTGTATGAATGTGTGTATGAATGGGTGGATGGTTGGTATTGTAAAGCGCTTTGGGGCCCCTCATAGGGGGCTGGAAAGTGCTATATAAATAAGCTCCATTTACCATTTACCAAGATGTCTGCAGTGACGTGTCCCACAAAAACCAACACCAGCATTTTCAACATCTTTTAGAAATACCACTAAGTTAGAAAATCTTTTATGGACTTGTAAGATTTTTCAAGGTTCAAGGTGAAAGTCTCTTTATTGTCATTCACATCACATGCGGTGCTTGAGGTGGAACGAAATTGTGTACTCAAAGCGTCACTGACATGATTATTTAACTATGCATGAAATTGCTCTACATATATATCTTGTATCATTCAACTATGTTCGTTTTTGCAAACAAAATGATAAATCAATTTAATTTAGCTTTTAAAAGTGATTTCAAACTTTGCGCCGTGTTTATTCACGGGAAATCCGATTACACGCGAATGCACCATCTGTGACGTAGTGTCGGGCAGAGGTCTCTGGTATTAGGTATGTCTCTTGAACTCCCCTTTTACATATTAATGGCGGACAATTTAAAACCCGACGAATTTAGAGTCAATCATGCCCCTTTCATAATTTAGACCCGCGCAGTCCCCGCACAGACGAGTCCGGCTTTAATACCCATCGGGTCATTCATAAAACAAAGTTGAATCCGGCCACAGCCCGCCCTCAATGGAGCATTCACAAAACGATTTGGAGCGCGTGTTGAAAAGAGGCGTGGTGAAAATCTGCTGCTCAGAGGACGTGGTGCCTGCGTGTTTAACGTGGGACCGCACCGCAGAGGTGGATGTAAACAAACATGGCGACGCTAGCGAACATCGTTGTGTTTCTCCGAATGCTTTTTTTTTGTTTTTTGTTTTTTTTTGCTCTCGCATCAGTAAAGCAATCCGCTCCAGAAGGGCCCCATCCTTCACTGTACCGGTAAGTCCCTTTTTCCTCCTCTGCGCGCAGAGACAGGAGCACACAGGTCTCTGCATCACCCCAATTAGACATTTCCGTGATGATCAATAAAAAAAGAAAAAGATTCGGCGAAGAATAGCAAGTGATGCGCGAGCAAAATACAGATGTCATGTTGTTGTTTACACGTTTAAATAGAGCGCGACAGTGTGCGCCGGGATAGTACGTGGGAGAGTACGTCATTATTCAAATAAGTTTGAAGCCGCGCAGGCTTCAGAGTCAGATAATCTTTATTGTCATTTGCACCGCATACATGTGATGAAACAAGATTATGTACACAGGGTCCCAGTTACATCCAACAACAAAAAAATGTAAGAGAAGAACAGTAATAACATCTAAGATATGAACTAAGAAAAACATCAGCTAAAAATACACTAAGCACCAATGTAATAGAAAAACATCATTACAAGCAGCAGCACGAACATGAGTCTGTATGAGCAGATGGTCACAAATGAACACAGCAACAAGAAACAGATCAGCATGATGTGATATTTTGCAGTGATTATTCTTATCATTTATTTATTCATGAGTCTAACAGCCTCAGGGTAGAAGCTGTTCCTCAGTCTAGTGGTTCTACATTTGATGCTCCTCAACCTCCTTCCTGAGGGGAGTGGGGCAAAAAGTGTGTGTGCTGGGTGAGTGGGTCCTTCATGATGCAGGTGGCCCTCTTCCTGCATCTGGAGGTGTAAATGTCTGTGATGGTGGGGAGACTGACTCCAACAGACTTCTGTGCAGCCTTCACCACTCTCTGTAAAGCTTTTCTTTCTGCAGCTGTGCAGCCTCCATGCCACACGTTGATGCTGGAGCACAGGATGCTCTCCACTGCACACCTGTAGAAGGAGGTGAGGACTGGGCTACTCAGACCAGCTCGTCTCAGCCGTCTGAGGAAGTAGAGTCTCTGATGACCTTTCTTGATCAGGCTGGTGGTGTTGTTGCTCCAGCTGAGGTTATCATTCATGTGTACACCCAAGTAGTGTACTTGTAGCTGGAGACCACTTCCACTGCAGTTCCACTTATGTTCAGTGGGGTGTGTGTTTGTTTGTTCCTTCTGAAGTCCACAATCATCTCCTTTAGGGCGAGGCAGACCTCCGCGTTGTTGCCAGCGCCGCTCGACGCGCACGTGCTGCGCGCAGGCTGTTCACTGCAGAGCTCAGTGTGAGCAGCTGCGCGCGGAGCGTTTACCTACTGGACAAACTGAGGTCGCTGATTGGTCATTTGCTGACACGCCTGAAATGATTGACAGGTCTGTTAGTGGTGAGAAAAGCCACAGGCTGTGCAGCATTTGGTGAGAAAAGCCACGGGCTGCGCAGCGTTTTTCTGTGTTTATATGTTAATAAAAAGTTAAAATAAATAAAATAAAAACAGAGAACGCTGCTCCTGCAGCCCACAGCCCACCAGGAAATATTTAGAAGCTGGCGTATCCACGTTGGACATGAGTTTAGTTCACTTGTGACAAGTTCATTCATTCCTCCTCATCGGAGGAGGAAGTGAATGGTGACCGCTTCAAGCGATCACTTGACTTTTGGCAAAAAAACAAAAGAAAAGTCCGATCAGCGATGAAGAAGGGATATTTAATACATTTGTGTCTCATACAAAACAGTCCGCCACCGGGCAGTTTATTGTGAGACAACGCGCGCGCGTGAGCGGTCGTAAAATTTGAGCTTGGCGCGTTCACGCGAGTGTTCAAAGGCTTGTGCAACGGCGTTCGCACGGCGCTCACACGGCGTGGCGTGGCGCGGCGCTCGGTCCAACGCGGAGCTCTGCCTCGCCCTTAAGTCTTCTTCACATTGATGTGAAGGTTATTCTCCTTGCACCAGCTCTCCAGGTGTTCCACCTCCTGCCTGTAGCTGGACTCATCATTGTTTGTGATGCATCCCACCACAGCTGTATCATCTGCAACCTTTACAATATGACAGCTTGGATGGGTGGTTGCACAATCATGTGTAAGCAGAGTGAACAGAAGAGGGCTCAACACACATCCTTGAGGAGAGCCTGCTGTGCTGAGGGTTATGGTGGAGGAGGGGAGGTTGTGAATCATCACTGACTGTGGTCTGTTTGTTAAAAAGTCTAGTACCCAGTTACAAACGGAGGGGCTTAGTCCAAGTGTGAATAGTTTGTCCATCAGGGTTTGGGGGATCATGGTGTTGAAGGCAGATGTGAAGTCCACAAAGAGCATACGGACGTATGAGTCCTTCTGTTCCAGGTGGGTGAGAGCAGTGTGGACCACAGAGGAGATGGCATCCTCTGTTGATCGGTTCTCGCGGTATGCGTACTGGTGAGGGTCCATGTTCATGTTGATGGATGTTTTGATGTGGGTCATGATCAGTTTTTCAAAGCATTTAGTGACTATCGGGGTGAGGTCCACCGGCCGATAGTCATTCAGACCAGTCACTGTGGAGCTTTTTGGGACTGGGATGATGGTGGCAGTCTTCAGGCAGGTGGGAACTGTTTCCAGGGCAAGTGAGGTGTTAAAGATGTCTGCCAGCACATCGCAGAGCTGATCAGCACATTCTTTTAACACTTTCCCGGGAATGTTGTCCGGACCGGTTGCTTTGTGAGGGTTGATTCTCTTGAGACTACTCCTCACTTCTGTTGCGGTAACGCTGAGACGCTCTTCATCCGGTGATGAGGTGAGTCTGGTGCTGGGTGGTCTGTTTGGGTCTTCAAAGCGTGCATAAAACTTGTTGAGGGCATCTGGCAGAGATGGATCTCTGGGGCATTTTTCACTCCTTCCTTTATAGTCTGTTATGCATTTAGTCAGAGTCAGAGTCAGAGAGTCTTTATTGTCATTTGCACCGCATGTGGTACATGTGATGAAAACGAGATTATGTACACGGGGTCCCAGTTACATCCAACAACAAATGCAAGAGAAAAACAGTAATAACATCTAGAACTAACTAAGAAAAACATCAACTAGTAATACACTAAGCTTAATATAGTGGGAATAAACAGCAGCACGAACATGAGTTTGTATGAGCAGATGGTCACAGATGAACACAGCAACAAGAAAACAGATCAGCATCAGTATGATGTGATATTTTGCAGTGTTTATTTTTTATTTTTATTTTTTTTTTTTTATTTATTCATGAGTCTAACAGCCTCAGGGTAGAAGCTGTTCCTCAGTCTAGTGGTTCTACACTTGATGCTCCTCAACCTCCGTCCTGAGGGGAGTGGGGCAAAGAGTGAGTGTGCTGGATGAGTGAGGTCTTTCATGATGCAGGTCGCTCTTTTTCTGCATCTGGAGGTGTAAATGTCTGTGATTGTGGGGAGACTGACTCCAACAGACTTCTGTGCAGCCTTCACCACTCTCTGCAGTGCCCCTCCACATGCTCCGTGGGTCTTGTGAGGTGAACTGACCCTCAGTCCTCTGTGCATATTTGGCTTTGGCCCTCTTGATTCCAGCAACCAGCTCCCTCCTAGTCCTTCTCAGCTCCTCTGAGTTTCCAGACTTGAAGGCAGTGTTCCTGGCTGCCAGCAGGGTGAGAACTTCTGCATTTAACCATGGTTTTGTGTTTGGGTAACATTTAACATATTTTTTGATGGAGACATTTTCAGAGCATGTGCTAATGTACCCCAGTACTGATGAAGTGTATTGTTCAAGGTCAACTGATCCTCTGTTTTCAGCAGTTCCTCTGAAAACATTCCAGTCCGTTCTTTCAAAACAGTCTCTCAGCATGGGGCCACTGTCCTGGAGCCTGCATTTAACTTCCCTTTGTACTGGTCTGGAGCATCATTTAGCAATCTAAGGGCCTGTTTACACGGTGCGTATTTTGAGTGTAACCGCTACTTTCTCTTTGCGACTTTGCTTATCGCCTACACGACGCTGCTGGCCCCCCTCGATGACTCCGATACTTTTCTGACCCTGCTCTCAAGGTGGAAGTTTTTCGCAGACCCCCCGTTGATAATGTAAACATCTCCCGTGGAGCTTTTATTTGAACACATGCACGCAGCACGCACGCGCAGACAGCCGGCATTTTAACAATGGCGGTGGACTGGACAGTGGACACACGCACCACTTTCTGAACTATAGCTGATGGAATATATTTTGATTCTCATATTTAATTATTCTACACCTTACCTGCATCTGTGTTGGAAGAGAGCCAGCTGCCTGGATCCAGTTGTCTGTTAACGAGGCAGTCGGACATTTCACGTGTCACGCTGCACTATAACATACTAAATGTGCTATATATTAACAGTTTAACAATAATAAACAGTATTTATGTTAGCGTGGGAGATATTTAAATTTATCTGAGCTAAATGAAGCTATCTGGACTCGTTACGTCATGCCTAACATGCTGCTGAAAATGAAGACACCAGGTTGATTTTTTATTTATTTGTTTATTCAACACCACAAACTCATGTCACAAACACTGAGAATTAAATTGAACACTTTTAAAAACACGTTAACCGAACTTTAATGAACTGGACTCTGTTGTTTTCATCCCACTGGACCCACATCCGAACCGCCGGTCCGCTTCGTGGAACAGCTTCGACCTCGCAGGAAAAAAATAAAAATAAAACCTCAGTTGGTTGTTCTGTGATCGAACTAAACACAAGGAAAGATTATTAAGAACATTGTTTACCTTGTAGCGCTGCTGTAAATCAGCTGATTCTCACGGAGTAAAGTCAGACATGTTGACTCGGTTCCGGTCCAGTCAGCAACTGGTGTGCAGATGAAGCGGCCCACTTGGTGTCAAATCTGTTGACTCTTATCCAAATTCCAGCTTTAACTTGTTGTTAACTTGTTGACAACAACTTGTAGTAGCTGAACTTTTAGCCAGAGAGGAAAACAGGCTGCCTCGTGTGCTCTGTTTACCTCAGGCTGCACACATGCGCAGTGGTGAAGGTTCCAAAAATCACAGCGCCATCTAATGGCCCAGCATGGTAACTACAGTAAATTCATGAGTACGGGGGGTGGGGGGGAGAGAGTCGTATCCACAGAATTCGCCCATGTCAACGCAAAACTTTCAACCTAATTAACATACCCAAAAGTTGCGTTTCCCCCACACAGTGTCCGTGTAAACAGGGCCTAAGTGAAGATTTGAGCTATTTGTCTTCAGTTTGGGAAGCCGAAAATACTTCGGGTGATGGAACAAGAAACAGCAGGATCTAATTTAGGTCTGCAGCCGTATGAGACTTACCTTCAGGTGGAGCAAGGGGGGGCTCCGAGGGGTGCAGCTTTGTTGTATTCTTGACGAAGTATTTCATCTTTTGGGAAAGTGAAAAGGCTCACTTGTTCACTGATGATATTAGAACTGTCGGAGTCCCATTGTCTGCAACCCTCTCCAAGATGGCCACCAATTGACACCATTGTCTGCAGCCCTCTCCAAGATGGCCGCCAATTGACACCAGCTAACGGTCATCCATCTAAGGAGGAGCTCCACTACTTAAGGCTGCAGTCCAGTGAGATCCAATGCTGGAGCATTGTACCTCAATCGGTATTTATGACTTCAGCCAGTGCATATCAATCTGATAAGAGTTCTTACCTTTGATCTTGTGTCCACAGTTTTGTGAATCCTTGGATCCTGATTTCTGTCTGCCAGTTCCTGCCTTGTTGCCACTCGCTTGCCAAACCACTCTGGAGTCCTGAGTCCTTTCAGAACCTCGACCCAACATCCCCCTGTAAGATAACAAACAGAGCATCAGTTTTTGATCCACCTATCCCACCAGAAGGACCCTGACCCTGTTCTCTCTTCCAGGCACTCCCAAGACCCCAAGTGTTCCTTTATCACCTGTACATAATAAACACTGTGAATAATTGTTACTCTGAGTTGTGCCTCTGTTCTGGTCTCGTACCACTCTGGGTTCAGTCGGTCCTTACAGAATGCTCCAGCCATAACCGACCCAGAACGAGACCAGAAACGAGCAAACTCCGTCCTATCTTCCAGATGGATCGTATAACCATGGTCGAGAGGAGACACAACGGGTCTCGGCTCAACAAGACGCCGCATAGGAAACCCTAAAGGAACTTGGAGGTATGGTTTATACTCTAACCCAAAGCCTCACGTCCTCAGCTCCTGCTTCCTCCTCTGTTAGTGACACTCTTAACACGACGCCCGTGACCGGTGCCTCAAACCAGCAGCTAATCACAAGACCGTCTGAACTCTTCTCTGGAGACCCACATTCATGTGGAGGTTTCCTCTTGCAATGTAAACTAGCGTTCAGAGCGGCCCCTCAACTTTACACAACAGAAGCAGCTAAAATCACGTATTTCATTAATCAACTGAAGGGTGATGAACTGAGTTGGGCAAATTCCTACTTGCAGTTTCACAACATTGACTATATCACTTTTGATACCTTGTTAAAGGAATTCAGCCGATTCTTCGACCGACCTCTTCAACAACCCAACGCCGTAAAGCGGCTCCTTGGACTCCGTCAGGGAGGTCGGCCTGTCGCGGAGTACGCCCTGGAGTTCCGTATCCTCGTTGCCCAGACCGGATGGAACGACCTTGCACTTAAAGGTACTTTTTTAATTTCCCTCTCCGATTCCATCAAGGATCAGATCGCCGCTAGAGATGAACCTGAGAGTTTTGACGAGCTAATCGACCTAGCGGGTGCTATTGACGAGCGTTTCCGGGAGCGGAGAAGAGAGAAGGACTACAACTCCCGTCATTGTTCCACTTCCGGATTTGACACGTCATCAGGTGAGCCTCCGCCTACAATAACTTGTTTACAAACTACAAGTCCCAGAGAGACAGAGGTCCTGTGTCATTTTCTCGTCACGTTGTTCCCATAGAACGTTTTCGTTCATTTTCTGAACCTGAGCCCATGCAGTTAAATAAATTTTGTCTGTCTCCTGAGGAGAGACAAAGACGCAGTGACTGTAATGCCTGCATGTACTGTGGAAAGACCGGGCACTACCGGAGAGATTGCCCCCTCCTGGGGGGAAACGAGAACGCCCGCCAATAAAGAGAGAGATATTGGTGGGTACTTCTGCTCTCTCCTCCGCCTGCAGACTGTTATTACCCACACTTATCCAAATCCACCACAATCATCATCCTGTTCCAGCTTTGTTGGATTCTGGCGCAGAACAAAATTTGATTAGTTTGGACTTGGTTCAAGGGTTGTCTCTGCCCACTCGGGAGATTCCTCCCATCTGTATAGCTGGGGTTACTGGTGAAACTTTAGACCAGATTACTCTAAAGACTTCTGACCTTCGTCTAATTATTTCAGGTAATCATCACGAGACTATTGATTTTTATGTGTTTAAAGCTTCCACTCCCCAACTTATTCTTGGGTACCCTTGGTTAAAGATGCACAATCCGACTATTAACTGGGAGTTGGGGAGAATCGAGAAATGGAGTGACAAATGTCTAGCACAGTGCCTACGTTCTGCTGTCACATGTCAACCTGCGGAAGTTGTGTCACACGAGGAAGTAGACGTCTCTGAGATCCCATCTGTTTACCATGATTTGGCTCCCGTTTTTAGTAAACAACATGCTTTGTCTCTACCTCCCCACCGTCCCTATGATTGTACAGTCGACCTCCTACCCGGTGCCACATTACCGGCTAGTCGATTGTATAACCTGTCGGAACCTGAAAGGGAGTCTATGAAAAAATACATCAAAGAATCACTTGAATCTGGCATAATACGTCCTTCTACTTCACCTGTGGGTGCTGGGTTTTTCTTTGTAGGAAAGAAGGACGGGACTTTACGTCCATGTCTTGATTATAGGGGTCTTAACAACATCACAATAAAGAATAAATATCCATTACCTCTGATTGATTCTATATGAACAACTCCCGTCTGCTACCGTCTTTTCCAAATTGGATCTCAGAAACGCCTACCACTTGGTGCGAATTAAAGAGGGAGACGAGTGGAAAACTGCTTTCAAGACACCACTCGGACATTTTGAGTATTTGGTAATGCCTTTTGGTTTGTCTAATGCACCTGCTATGTTCCAGGCCTTGATCAATGACGTTCTGCGTGACTTTATAGGGGACTTTGTTTTTGTTTACTTAGATGATATTCTTGTTTATTCTAGAGACGAGAAAGAACACTGTAACCATGTACGTAGAGTCCTTCAGAGACTTTACGAGAACCAGTTATTTGTTAAAGGAGAGAAATGTGAGTTTCATGTGAAGTCAGTGTCATTCTTGGGGTTCATTTTTGAGAGTGGGTGTTATCGTACTGACCCCGAAAAGACCAGAGCAGTGGAGGAATGGCCAGTCCCGGAGAACAGGAAACAGCTTCAGCGTTTCCTTGGTTTTGCAAACTTTTATAGGCGATTCATAAAGGACTATAGCCGCATTGCCGCACCTCTCTCTCAACTCACCTCCATAAACCTGGTCTTCAAGTGGACTCCCGAGGCAGAAGCCGCCTTCAACAGACTGAAGAAACTATTTTCTTCTACGCCAGTTCTATGCCATCCTGACCCAAGCCATCAATTCATCCTGGAGGTAGATGCCTCAGACTCTGGGGTAGGTGCCGTTTTGTCACAACGTTCTCCCAAAGACAACAAGGTCCACCCTTGTGCCTTTTTCTCACGACGATTATCACAGGCTGAGAGAAACTATGATGTTGGCAACCGCGAGTTATTGGCAGTGAAACTGGCATTAGAAGAGTGGCGCCATTGGTTAGAGGGCACTCCTACCCCTTTTTTAATATGGACAGACCACAAGAACCTTACGTACCTGAGAGAGGCAAAGAGATTGACCCCCAGACAGGCACGATGGTCCCTTTTCTTTAACCGGTTTAACTTTGTTCTGACTTTCAGACCTGGCTCAAAGAATGTTAAACCAGATGCTCTCTCCCGTCAGTTCTCTTCCCCAGATTCTCCGGACATTGAGGAAACCATTATTCCACCCGTCTCTGTCGTGGGAGTTCTCACCTGGCCCATCGAGAAGGAAGTTATGGACGCTCAAAAGGCTGAACCTGACCCTGGCACAGGTCCCCCCGGCAAACTTTTCGTTCCCTCCAACATGAGGGGTAAGGTATTGGACTGGCTTCATTCACACAAACTGTCCTGTCATCCTGGCACCTCCCGTATGCTCTCTTTGGTTAAGACTCATTTCTGGTGGCCCACACTCACCCAAGATGTCAAGTCCTATGTTTCAGCCTGTCCAACCTGTGCTAGGAACAAGACTGGTAATCAGCCTCCTGCCGGACTCCTCCAACCCTTGCCCACGCCCGGCCGTCCTTGGTCTCATATTGCTGTAGACTTCGTCACGGGTCTACCCCCTTCTAAGGGTAAGGGTAATACCGCCATCTCCACCGTCATCTACCGTTTTTCGAAGGCTGCTCATTTTACTCCCCTACCCAAGCCTCCCTCTGCTTCTGAGACGGCTCACCTTCTTGTCACACATGTGTTCCGCATTCATGGTATCCCCTCCGAGATTGTGTCGATCGAGGACCCCAGTTTATCTCGCCGGTCTGGAAGAGTTTTTGCACCACTTTGGGGGCTACAACCAGCCTCACTTCAGGCTATCACCCTCAATCTAATGGTCAGGCTGAGCGGTGTAATCAGGAACTTGAGACTGCTCTCCGGTGCGTCGCCAAACGTAACCCCTCGGTCTGGAGGGTTGAGTATGCCCACAACGCTCACAAGTCCTCTGCCATAGGTATGTCCCCGTTAGAGTCTTCTCTTGGATACCTTCCCCCCTTGTTTCCCAGTCAGGAGATCAACATTCCGGTTCCGTCTGTCCTGCACCACTTCCGCCGTTGCCGGCGAGTCTGGCGGGAGACAAAGGCGACCCTCTCACGTACGGCTGCTCAGAATAAGACATTTGCCGATCGCCGTCGCTCTACGGCTCCTGTGTACAAGGTGGGTCAGAAAGTTTGGCTCTCCACAAGAAACATTCCTATTAGGGGCACCTCGAGGAAGATGGCTCCTCGTTTCATCGGACCTTTCCCGATCACGAGGATTGTCAACCAGTCTGCGGTTCGTCTTCAACTCCCCTCGTCTATGCGGATTCACCCCACGTTCCACGTCTCTCAGGTCAAGCCGGTCTCCGAGAGCCCTCTGTGCCCGCTCTCCGACCTTCCTCCTCCTGCCCGGTTGATCGACAACCACCCGGCCTTCACTGTCCGGGCCATTTTGGACGTTCGTCGCCGTGGTCGAGGTTTCCAGTACCTGGTTGATTGGGAGGGTTATGGACCTGAGGAGCGGTCTTGGATTCCCCGCTCGTTCATCTTGGATCCCAGCCTCATTACTGCCTTCTTCAACGCCCACCCGGAGATGCGTCGCGGACCGCCCGGAGGCGTTTCTTGAGGGGGGGGTACTGTCGGAATCCCACTGTCTGCAGCCCTTTCCAAGATGGCCGCCCCTTTCCAAGATGGCCGCCAATTGACACCAGCTGACGGTCATCCATCTGATGAGGAGCTCCACTACTTAAGGCTGCAGTCCAGTGAGATCCAATGCTGGAGCATTGTACCTCAATCGGTATTTATGACTTCAGCCAGTGAATATCAATCTGATAAGAGTTCTTACCTTTTGATCTTGTGTCCACAGTTTTTGGAATCCTTGGATCCTGATTTCCGTCTGCCAGTTCCTGCTTTGTTGCCACTCGCTTGCCAAACCACTCTGGAGCCCTGAGTCCTTTTCAGCACCTCGACCCTACATCCCCCTGTAAGATAACAAACAGAGCATCAGTTTTTGACCCACCTTTCCCACCAGAAGGACCCTGACCCTGTTCTCTCTTCCAGGCACTCCCAAGACCCCAAGTGTTCCATATATCACCTGTACATAATAAACACTGTAAATAATTGTTACTCTGAGTTGTGCCTCTGTTCTGGTCTCGTACCACTCTGGGTTCAGTCGGTCCTTACAACAATGTTGGGAGAAAGTCAGAGAGGAGCTGTTAAAGGTGCTGGGTGAAAAAAAAGAGAGCTTCCAGATGCCTGAGCTACTACAGCAACAACAATTAGAGAGACCGGTAGGACAGAGAGTAGATGATAAGGAAACCTGGTGGTGGAATAGTGACGTGTAGGAAGTTATTCAAAGAAAGAGGTTAGTCAAGAAGACATATGAGAGTGAGAGGACTAAAGAGTTCAGACAAGAATATAAGGAGATGTGGCATAGAGCAAAGAGAGAGATACAGTAGCCAAGGCAAAGCAGAGGTGTTTTATGAGTGGTATGGGAGACTGAACACTACAGTATAAAGAATGAGAACGACATACTGATTGGTGAGACAGAAGGATCAAGCTGGAAATAATGTGCAACAGGTTAGGCTTGTTCTATGTAGTAATGGTAATGTCATACATGTATGCATATACTTACATACATTAT
>JBBPBX010020656.1:9434-36789 GCA_038048925.1 Garcialebias charrua | reverse complement strand
TCTTTTTTATACCTCTCTCCCTTTTTCTTATCTAAGCAATAAAGGCAGCGCTTCTTAGAAGCTGCAGCCCCTGGACACGCCTGTCCTCCTTTAGGACGGCTGTACGGAACGTACCTTCATTGTACGTAACTGCAGTGACAATAAAGCTTATTGTGATTCTTAGTTAGGATCTGTCTGGTTGTGTTTAGCATAAAGACTAATGCAGATGCCCTAAACCCCGAGCTCTTACCTCTTGTTTCTGTTTGTTGCAGAACCAAAGCCAGTTTATGCACAGCCTGGCCAGCCTGACGTGGACCTGCCTGTCAGCCCGTCGGATGCTCCTGTTCCCAGTGCCGCTCACGATGACAGCATTCTTAGGTCAATGTTTCACATTTTATTTATTTTTCCCCACAGCATGAAGTGCAAAGTAAATCGAGTGCACGTATTGTTCCCTTCACTACCGTTGCATTGTGCTCACCCGACCCACCTGCTGTCTCTTGGGTCACTTTTGATTTTTTTTTATGAATAATTTTTTTAATCCTTTAGTTACTGACTTTTTGTCTTAACTCGTGTTTGTCTCATTTTTTATTTCCCGCAGGCCAAGTATGAAGCTGGTCAAGTTCAAGAAGGGAGAGAGCGTCGGTTTGCGGCTAGCAGGAGGGAACGACGTGGGAATATTTGTGGCGGGAGTGTTGGAGGACAGTCCAGCTGCCAGGGAGGGCCTGGAGGAGGGGGACCAGATTCTCAGGGTATGCTGCACTCCCTGTTGAGCAACGTGACTCTTGTTTTCTTAAGGCAGGAACTTAACCTCAGCTTGCACTTTGAGTGCAGATGTTTTTAGAAACACCCTTTTGCAGCACTGCACATTTCCTCCAAGTACCTGATGTTTGTCACTCGGATGTGCTCGAGTCTTTTCTTCTCCAGATGTAAACCTGAAATGCAGAGCGACTGTATTTCAGAGGCATCTAAAACAGAAAGCACCTTCTACATTTTTCCCCACTCCCATATGGTTGCAGTGGGAACATCTGGTGTTTGTTTTGTCCAAAACAAACAAGACGTTTCTTCCTACACTGTCGGAGATTATAAGTAAAGAAGCTGTGCACGGCCGCAGCCGTACTTCAGCACAAGAAAAGATCTAGGGAAACAACACAATGCGTCTTTTAGTTTGTGAGTCATTCCCGGCTCCGACTCGCCTCAAGACTCTCATTGTTTCTACCGTGAAGACACAATGGAGGTCATTCTTGGACTTCTGACCTCCAAACAGTTGACTGACTGTTTCACTGAACACTAGTTTAACTTTGCAGATGAAATGATGGAAACCCTCTTCATGTCAGAGCTGGATCCAGTCTTACACCAGCTCTACGGCCGTAAAGCTGAACTTTGACCGTGTAACAGAAGCAGGATGTTTAATTACAGATGTTTTCATTGAACTAACATTCACTAACTGTTTAACCAATAAACAAACAAATCAATGTGTTTGTTTCTTCCCTCAATAACTTAAAGTCTGTTTCTGCTGTAGCTCTCATTCTGTGCCCGTGTGCTCTCTCCACTGTACAAACACATCTTGAAGACTTCCAGGACATTGTTTTCCATCCTTAGGTGGTTTCCCTTTGGTCATGGTGTGCTAGTGGAGATAAAGAAATCTGTTTCTGGGAAGGATAAAGGTGTCTTTTTGAGGTTTAGTGACCCAGTCCATGTGTTTCTGATTCCCCTGCTCCTCCTCGAGCAGAGTCAATAAACAGCAGTTATTGTGTTTAGGACGGCAGCAGGAGACGGGAATAAAGGCTGCTGTTGTTGGAGTTTGACTGCAAACTGCTCCTGTTCACATGTTTTCAGTAGAAACAATCAAAATTTATAATATCAGAAAAAAGTTTGTTCAAGTTTACAGTTTTTATTTAAAACATAAAAAGAAAACCGTGATGCAAAACTAGTCCTGAAGCATTCAGAGTTACTTTCTTTGCCTTTTCCATCTCTAGGTGAATAATGTGGACTTTGCCAACATCATCAGAGAAGAGGCTGTGTTGTTTCTGTTGGATCTCCCTAAAGGAGATATCGTTGACATTCTGGCTCAGCAGAAGAAAGATGGTGAGTGACGACAGTACTTCATGTTCTGTTTGTAGTTTAAACATATCAGAAACACACTCCAAACCTGCTAATTAACAACACGCTTCTCACCGTCTGTTTTGTTTTTTGATTTCAGTGTACCGGAGGATAGTTGAATCGGACGTAGGCGACTCCTTTTACATTCGGACACACTTTGAATATGAAAAAGAATCTCCGTATGGACTGAGCTTCAACAAGGGGGAGGTTTTCCGCGTGGTGGACACGCTTTACAACGGCAAACTGGGATCCTGGCTCGCCATTCGCATTGGCAAGAACCACCAGGAAGTGGAAAGAGGCATCATCCCCAACAAGAACAGGTACGATATTTGGTCACGCCTTTTCATACCTGCACAGCTTCTTCTGGTGCCAAATGAGTAAACGTTAGGTGGAAAAGGAGTCAGAGTTTTTTTTGTCATTTCAGCTACGTACAAGTACATAAAGAAATGAAACGTGTTCCCCAGGATCACGGTGAAACACAGTATAAACTTTATTGTTTGAGACTAGAAAAGAACAATTTAGTCAGTGATTTTTTATTTTATCCATGTGCTCAGCAGCATTTCACATATTAGTGTAATTTTGGATTCAGTGTCTTGCTGTGTTTTTCCAAACAGTTATTTACATATACCGTAATTTCCGGTGTAAAATATGCTTATTTTTTCTCACGCTTTGGACTCTGCAGTTTATACACAGGAGAGGCTAATTTATGTATTTTTTATTTTATTTTAATATTTTAGTTCTGTTGATGGGGCGGGGCGCCCCGCTTGTATAATGGTACTGATTGAATAGAATCCTCTCAAAGTGTAATATTTAAAAAAATATGCAGGAAAGTTTAAATCGCTCAAAACCATTTACCGGTACTTCTGCTCATTTTACCTCCGATCCTTTAGCAGGGTATCTGCGAGGTTGTTAAAGGTATTAAAAGGTAGTAAATGAAATTAACACAAATTAAGGCCATTAAAAAGTATTAAAAAGTAATAAACGTCATCTGACGAGGTATTAATTTTTTAAAAACCTACACAACTATATTTTTCCCGTTCTATCGGCAAAAGAAATCCTGTGAATTTATTTCTTTTCTAATTTTATGTCAAAGTAGGACCTAGGCTAAATCAATGACGTCATATCGTCGGTCAGTGTGCGTTCGCGCCTACGGCCGGCCGACAGAGCTTCCAGAACTGTCATGGGGGAATGTAAGTTTTCAGACCTCTGGTGAGAGGACGCCACATTCAGACTCTGGCTTCAGCCAACAGCCGAGAGGCTTATTCTCTGTGTTTCCATCCATTTTCATTTCGATTTTTGAGCTAATTTTTGAAATCTCGCAAATATGTAAATACAAATTAATGCGAAGCAGAAGTGTTTCCATCTGCTGGCTTGAAGCGCATCTACCAAGCCACGCACAGCGTCATTACGTCAGACGTCAGCGTCATTACGTCAGACGTCGGCACTGCGCATGTCTACAGTAAACAGGAAGTAGCAGTTGAAAACAGAACCTGGCCACACATCTCGTCAAAAAGGAGAGAATATTTCAGGTACGTGTTGCTATCGGTCGAGTTGTATTTATTCTGTCATACAAACTAGTTTTAGCGATGTTACATGTTGTCCGGAGCGGAAACAGCTGATCAGTCACGTGACGTGAATGTTCGCTTCGGCAGCACGAGTCGGCAAATGTGTTTCCATCTGTCGCTGTGCGCATCTGCTCATTTTCGAACATCCCAAAAACCACCTCAAGCGAGCGTATAAACTTTTTGGCGAACTTGAGAAAGTAAATACGGATTTTGCCGTTTCCATTAAGCTTTTCTGCTGCGATACTTCAAAATGCGCACCTAGAAACCTTGATGGAAACACGGCTATTGTCATGTCTGTAAAAAGAAACAGGAAGGAGGAACACGGCTCATTTCTCCGACATTGAACAAGAAAAGCACCTAAACAATTATTTGTTAGCTCGAAATTATAGCAGAGGTGTGTCTCAGTCTATCATTTGCTTAATAAATGCACTTTAATGGTCAAATTCGCCGGGGTGGTGCAGCTGTTTTGACAGTTTCCAGCAGAGGGCTGGTGGTGATGGTATGGCAGGCCGATTGAGTCATTAATAGCTAGTAAAGATTCTCAGTCATCCAGGACATGGTACATTCTAAAAAGTGCAAGAAAAAAACAATAAAGTATTAAGTATAGTATAATAAATAAAGTTCAGTTGTTTTTGTCTTGAACTTTTTTAAATTTGTCATTATAGCCACATTTTCCTATTACATGATACAACAGCCAACAGCATGCCATACTACTATTACCGGTACTACGGTACTCTGCTGCCATCGAGTACTGCTGTTTTTGTTGTTGTTGTTTTTTTCCCCCCGTCAGAATGAATGGAAACGGTCATATCTCGGTCAAAAAATGGTTTATAAATATGGGGAAAAATCTATAAATATGTCACTTCAGCCTGTAAGTCGCAGGGCATGTAAATTATGCAAAAAAAACGGCAACTTACAGGCTGAAAAATACAGTAGTTATTATTTTTCTCCCTCTCTTTTTGAATTGTGCATGTTTTTAGTGTTGAATTCTTTTAGTGAAACTGTTCTGTTTTCAAATTGACAAGTTTTTTGTTTGCCGTTAGAAATAGGCTGTGTGTGGGAACAATTAAATAACTTTTTGTCTTGGGTTAGATTTAAATAACAAGTAGGTCAGTGCTTTTATTGAGGCAAGAACGAACTTGATGTATCCAGTAATTATTATAAAAGTACATTTACTACCAAAGTTTAGGAAGAAAATCACAGTAATCTTATCACTTTACAATTAGTTGCTCTGAACTGAAGTACAAGAGGTTGCCGCTATGGTTGCAGCTCAATGTCGTGATGGTATTAAAAAATATTGTGATGGTATTAAAAAGGTATTAAATTTAACTCTAGAATTTCTGTATATACCCTGTTTAGAGTTTTTGTCATTTCGCTCGTAAATATTATTGATCTATGTGCAGTAATTTATTCCCATAAATTGTAGGAACCTGATATTGATACCTTAAGAGAAGCCTTTGTCGTACTCATTGTTGTGCAAAGTACTGGTTTTATTTGTAGCTCCCTGGTTTGCAGATGGTAAAAGGCTTTTTTTTGTTACAGGTTATTTAAACATGGAATTGAGTTTAGTTTAAAATCATAATTAACAAAACGACTTTACGGTACATTAAAAATTTATTTTTTATCCTCAGGACGTTCAATGACTTTGTAACTGTTGGTTTAAATTAGAGTTGGAGGATTTGTTGGAGCTTTTCACATTAAACATGAGTAACGCCTGAACTTTCTACAAATGTCTTTATATCAGTTTTTAAACTGGGACCACAGATGCTTAACCTTAAACCTTTGTTCCCACTTCTTGCTGGCCAGAGCTGAGCAGCTGTCCAGTGTGCAGTACACCCTTCCTAAAACACCAGGCGGTGACCGAGCCGACTTCTGGAGATTCAGAGGTTTGAGAAGCTCCAAAAGGAATTTGCGGAAAAGCAGAGAGGACGTGTCAGCCCAGCCGGTTCAGACCAAGTTCCCCGCCTATGAGAGGGTTGTGCTGCGGGAAGGTATGAATCCAGAAGCCAAGGCAGTTAGGTGCATCTTAAAAAGTCAGAATATCATGAGAAGTTCAGCTTTTTGTCAATCTTTCCAGGAAGTGAAACTCATTACACAGAGTAAAATATTTCAAGCCTTTTTTCTGCTGATTTTGATGATCATGAACTCTCAGAAAACGAGAATCCTCCACAGCTTCTGGTACCTTGGTCAGTGTGGGCAGGAGCCGAGTCCTGCTGGAACCAGTGTCTCCATAAAGCTCGTCAGCAGAAGGAAGTCTCTAAAATGTCCTGCTAGATGCTGCGTGGACTGTGGACTTCAGGAAACCCAGTGGACCAGCACCAGCAGAGGACATGGACCCAAACCATCCCTGACTGTGGAAACTTCACTCTGAATTCAGCTACGTGGATTCTGGACCTCCACTCTTCCTCCAGACACTGAGACCTTGATTTGTAAATGACATGCCGAAGTTACTTAGATCTGAAAAGAGGACATTGGACCACTGAGGGACAGTCCAGGTCTTTGTCTCCTCAGCAGGTAAGACGCTTCTGAGGTTGTCTCTGGTTCAGGAGGACGTGAGGAGTGAGGCATTTGGAGCTCATGTCCAGGAGTTCATCAGCTGACGACACCAGGAGTTTACAATGTTGAACCTTTTCACACTATTCTCATTTTCTTAGACACGGAATTTAGTTTTTCCATTATTTGAAAGTCATAATCATCAAAACTAGAATAAATAAAGGCTTGACATATTTCACTGTGTGTAGTAAATCTATAAACAAGTTTCACCTTCTGAAATGATTGACACGACAAATACAACGTCTTCACAATGTTCTCCTGTTTAGAGACGAGCACCTTTACACTGCAGGCCGTGGGAAATGTTTGGTGTTTTACATGTTTTACAATCGAGCATAAAACTTCATAAAGGAAAAGGTGATTCAAATTCACAACGGTTTTTCTGAAGTAAAAGCCAGATGTGTTGCAGTTTTCTAACTGGGTGTGGTTTTGTTTTTTCTCCTCCCTGCATGTACATTTCGAACACCGTTCCTAACTAACAGTGACGGCTGGTGATGATATTTTTAGGGTGGGCTAATTTACACACACACGCACGCACGCACACACACACACAAACTTTTGCCAACAACAGAAATCACTGATTTCAAAAGCAGAGGCGGTCCTACATTTATTGAGCCTGCATCAGAACAATAATCTGTAAAGATTTAGCACATTTGATATGGAAAACACATTTTGACTTAACCAATTAATATGTTTTCAATGGTAAAATATGCAGGCTTATTTCATATTACTTTCATACTATTCCCTTTCATTGCTTTATGTATATATATTATCTTTTAATGATAAAAATATAATGAGTCACTACTGTGGTTTAGAAAGTGTTTATATTGGAACTAATGTTTGTTCACACACAGTTAGAACAGCACACCTGTCCCTTCATACTGACAGGAACAATCCCCTCATCACTCTGACACTAAATCACATTTTAAAAATTGTCATAACACAAATCTTCCCTTTTTACAAATATTTATAATCAATTCAGGCCAATTTCTCTAAAGGGTTGAATCATCTACATCTCATGGCACTTTTCATATAGAGCAGCTCTTCACCAGACTCATATAATATTATTTAAATTATATAACAGTATGTCACAATGCCACACACCACAAAATTCATTAGGTGTGTTTACATGGACATAAGTAATCAGATCAAACGGCCGATCGGATCAAAAGTGTGTCATGTAAACACCCCGTTCGGATCATTTTTTGTGTTTTCGGCGTGATCCGGCCTAATTTGTGATCAGCTCGAAACAGGTGGTTTACACCGATCCGTTACCCGTTCGGTGTGCATGTAAACACTTGATCCGTTCCGTTTATCAAACTGTCCTGACTGCGCATGTGCGCTGCGCACGCACCCCCCCACCCCACCCCACCCCTCGTGTTTCCTTCTCTGCCTAGCTAGTGGGTAGATGCTAACGCATGGTGGGGAAGCAAAAATGGTCGGTGAGCGATGCAACATTTCTAATAGAAACGTTAAAATAGCTCAAAACTATCAAACGCCTTGACCGAACGTGTGGGAACACGGAGTTATTTAAACAAGTACATGAAAAGCTGGAAGAAGCTGGAGATCGCTGGAAGTGCTTGAAAGCTAAGTGCTACAAAGCTAAAAACAACAACGGGAGAAGTACGACCCCACCACTTTTTCATTTTACGTGTTGATAAATGAACTGATGAGAGATCTGCCACTTCCAACACAGCAGGCAGCGGTGTGGATCTAGGTTATGAGGAGGAGAGGAATCTGAGATGAAGCTAACCAGAGGAGCAAAGCATCCTTTCTGGTAAGTTAGACTCTTCAAACCACATTAACCCTCTGTACTGTATTACCTGGAGTAATTAGAAACAACAAATATGTTAAAATGTAATTATAATAAGAAATAAGAGTAGCTTTAGGGCAGTACAGTACTACTGTATTGTACATTAAAACTCCTCCAACTAACCAGATAATTAACCCAACAAATTTCAACATATCAGTAGTCCAGTTAAACTTTATTTTGTTTGTTTTTCAGATGATGAGTCCAGCTTTGAAGAGGCAGCAGCACACAACAGACAGTGGCAGGTGATGGTGGCAGGTGGCAGAAGATGCAAGAGTCCCACGTCTTAGGAATCCCAAGAAGTTCACACATGTGCTTTAGAACAACTCAAAACTGATTTGAAAATGTTTCAATTCTCCACAACCATGTTTCTTTGTCCCCTGACAGATCTGTAAATGTATTTTTTACACAGACATTAGGATTGATAGTTTATGGTACAATTAAGATGTCCTAACTTAATACAGTCAGGTGGTTTAATAAGGACTCTGAGTTTCTGCATGACTCACAGGATAAAAACACATTTGCTGCTCTATCAGGATACAGAAACATACATTTTGGAAGTAAAATCGATTATTTTGTTGTCCTAAATCACATGCATACATCGAAATTGTGAAAGTATGCGATGAGTTGATAAAGAAGTTACTGAATTACAGGTTACTGTAGTTTTTAAATGACCAAAGAATGTTTTTTTTGTTGTTATCATTACAAGATTTGATCTGTGCACATCGTCTATTTTGCACACACATTTTGAATGTTTAATTTTTATGTTTTTCTGATATACCTCAAATTGCACTAAGAATGAAACATGTTTCAAACAAGCAGTATCAATTGTTTACAAGAATTTGTTAAAATGTTTGGTCCATTAAAGAGCTCAGATGTTCACTAGTATTTGCAGTTTTTTATTGTGATAATTTTATACAAATGTTAACTGCATGTGAACACAAATACATGACAAGTATCTTTTTAGAAGAACTCTACTGTGACTTCAGCAACCCGGTCATCTCTACCTCCACCTGACTGAGCAAAGGTAAACTTTAAATGACTTGAGGAGTCAGAGTTTGAGTATCCTTTGACGAGCCAGTCCAACAGCGGTATGCAGGGTCACCTGAAGAGACTGACGTTCTTCAATGTTCCTCACAGACTGCAAAAAAAGGACATGCCAATATTTAGTGTTCAACTTTTTATTTGTTTAAAGATATGGTTCAAACAAATTTTATTTAAAAAAAATCTTTACAGCTAAGTATGTCTACTGATTACTTAGCTGTAATGGTTTAATACTAAATACAATAGTAAATTTTAGCCTTACATTTTGGCAACATTTAACTATGCGTGGGTTTCCTCCGGGTACTCCGGTTTCCTCCCACAGACCAAAAACATGCACGTTAGGCTGATTGGTGACTAAATTGACCCTAGGTGTGAGAGTGGATGGTTGTTTGGTGTGAGTGAGACAGGTCCCTCTTGTAAATGAGTCCCCATGACTCAAAGAGGCCTGTATAAATAAATGAATTGAATTGATAAAGCTCCTCGGATGAGAAGCGAAACGTCTTCTGTTACAAATAAAGTCCAGTTGATCTTGAATTGAACGCCTTTTTGATTTATCATGTCCTGGATGACTGAGAATCTTCACCAGCATGTATAAATAAAGGTTGAATGAATGAATGAATTTGTTTAAAGACATGGTTCAAACAAACATTTTTTTAAATAAAACTTTACAGCTAAGCATCTCTACTTTGAGATACTTCTTAGCTGTAATCGTTGTAGTAAAACTAAATACAATATAGTAAATATTAGCCTTACTTTTGTCAACAGATGAGCCCTTTGATAGAGGTCTGAGTGGCGCAGGACATCATGGGCACTGCCTGGCATCGTGTCACTGATGCTCCAGAAACAGGAAAACAGAGAAAGAATAGTAATTAATAACAAATACAGACAGTATCACGCAGACAGGTAGAAAAGGAAAGGGCAAAAAAGTTTATTAGCATACAGCGTTTTTATTATCTTACCAACAGTTGTTGTCCACGACAGCTTGGAGGACAGAGGACGTCCAGCGCTCTCATCCTGTGAATAAAAAAACTAAAAGCACGCGCTGCTTCACCTGTAGTTCAATCAGGGAGTGCAGTAAAAACTCAGTCTCCGTCATTACAATCTGGCGCGGGTCCATTGACGCGTCTGTTTACTTTCGTCCCGGAAGCAACTTCTTCTTCTGTGGTTTTAACGGAAGTAACTTCTTCTTCGGTGTTTTTTTAAGGGGGAGTGTACCACTCTGCGCATGTCAGAACTTCTGATCAGAATAAAAGCCTGCTGCATGTAAACACTCGTCATGAACGGATTGTGCACATGTAAACGGTGCCATCTAATTATGCGATCAGAACACATTTCAATCAGGTCACAAAATTTTGTCCATGTAAACACAGCTACAGACTTCATAATTAACTTGAACGGTGGTTTGCAGCAGACTTCAACATCATGCCTCACCTGTACATTTAGCTGCGTCTGTTTCCAGAGCTTTTCTCTTTTTAATCCTTCTCTTCTCACTCTGCACCGCACGTAGTGTCACCTCCGCGCACGTAAAAACGAAACTGAAAGTGGAAGAGGTGCACGGTGCACTCCAGCAGCTGCTGCGGTGATTAAACTGAGGACATGTGAATAAATGAAGGGCATGAACTTGTTGGTTCCCCTGTCCATTGTCGTGGCTGATATTTTGTTGGAATCTGGCAGAAATGATAATATTTTCCATTGAAACTGCTGCGCGAGGCGTTTCTGGGCGGAGCTTGGTAAGGTCCATTGTACGTCCACCCTAACTGGCTTATTTCTGTGGCACTGGGCTGATCCTGGGCTGATCAGAATTAGCCCCAATGAGCCGCAAACTGAAGGGGCGTGGCGAGACGCATGTCAATCATTCTGAACCACAGAGACATTGAATTAAAATGGGCTGTGAAAAATTAGCCCTGCAGAACGACGCTGGGATCTTCCCAGATGGTTTAGCACCAGTTTTTGTTGTAAATTTCACTAAATAAGGCACATTATTTTTAAATTCTGTTTATTTTTAAGTTGTTATTTATAAATTGTTTATAATTATATAATTATATTATAATTATATAATGTTTAACCTTTTTATTGTGAATACCAGGTAGGGCTTAGCCCCACTAGCCCACTTATACGAGCCGTCACTGCTAACTAATGTGTGTTCCTGTGGTCTGGGTTTCATTGCAGCTGGCTTCTTGAGGCCCGTGGTCGTCTTTGGGCCCATCGCTGACGTGGCCAGAGAGAAACTGGCCAGAGAGGAGCCACACATTTTTGAACTAGCGAGTAAGTAACAACCTGTTGAATATTCATGGCGTGGGTCTACCGTCGCATTGAGAGCAGAGTTTTAGCTCACCTGTTGCACACACTGTGAAAACAGCTGTTTATTCCCAGCATCAAGTGTTATTAAGACTGGTTTGCAGATGTGGAACTGACTCGTCTGTGCCTTCCTCGTGCTGCTCAAAGTTTCTGCAGGAACTGACAAATGAAGCAAATGTTCATAGCTGCAAATGATTCAGTTTGTGGGAGGCCCAGGATGCAAGTTTCTTTTCCACCGGTTCGTCTTCAGTGATTCAGGGTCTTGTTCCAGCTCGAGGTCAAAATGACACTTTAGTTTTAGTCCTCATCGGTTTTCTCACTTTTATTAAAATCACAAGGTTTTATTTGAACGATTTCAGCTGTTTTAAAGTGCACAGCCGAACACACGTTGAGCTCACGCCCACAAAGTGTTTCCATTCCTTAAGAGGGGTGCACCGATTGCAGTTTTCTGGCCGAGCACCGATTTCTAAAAAGTCTGACCTGCCGATTCCAAGTTTTGTTTTAATAAGTGACACTGTCAGGTGTTGAAGGTCACAATGCACCTTCAATTTTCTAATGTTATTTTATTGAAAAGCACACCTTTGAACAATATCCTAGAAACAATACGAACTTGTTTTAACTGGCCATGAGGCAGTGCTCTGAAATATAAGTGAAGTTAAGACAATTGTTAAAACTAAAAAAATCTGTAAAATCTGTTTCTCATTTAAGTATCGGCCGATTTCCCAAAATTAAGGAAATTAGGGCTGATCACTCGGCCGGCCGATTTATCAGTGCACCCCTATTCCTTAATGTTCATTTGCACAACTCCAGTGATGTTGATGTAACTGTATTTTCTTTTCAGAAACACAGCAGCATCAAGGAGGGGAAAGTATGTCACTGACTGCATCAGATTTATTTTCTTACGTTTTATTCAGTAAATGGCAGATAATCTATTAAGTGTTTGGTGCATAGTGCCCTATTCTGTTGATATTTAAACTCTAGCTGTTGCTTGGTTAATGCATTTAGGGGAATAACACTTAATTTAAATTTCTGTTGTCAAATTTTGAAAATTGTGCTTCTATCCATGCAAGAGCGATGGAGGTTTAGAATTCAACGAAGCAGAAACATGTTCTCTTTTTGACACTCGGCTCTGCTCCACAGAAATCGAGACCAATTTTAAACTTTGTTTTAATTGAGAAAACAATTTGTTTTGGTAACTCAGTTGTATGTAGGCAAATAAAATGTATAAGAAATTACCGTGGAGAATATTGTTTAAAAATATATTTTCCCAGGACACACATATAAGAGCACTATTAAATTAAGTGGTATTCCCCTCCTTAATACACATTTTAAGATTCAGAAATAAAAACACCAACGCTGCATGTTGAGCTGTGTGCATCGTAACACAAATGAGGTTTTAATGGACTTTACAACCATCATGCCCCGACTACAACAAAGGACGAGCAGCAATTACAAGACTAGAAATTTTGACTTAATTTTTCAAGAATATATATTTTAAAAAAGTGTGTGTATATTTAAATATAAATATAAATAATTTGCCCATAACTTACATTATTTAAAAATAAATAAAATTATGTGATTATATAAAGCCTGTGATAAAGCTGTCAACTTGTTTTTCCTTGAGTCTTTATATCACAGTGTTTGCATTCATTCGTTGAATTATAAATTTTTTAATAGTCGTTCCCATCATAGTTTTTGAAAGCCATGAAGTGCACGATACAGAGTTCCTGTGCAGTCTTGAAATGTCTAGAAGAATATGGATTTCGATTTTATTATTTTCCAGGTCTGGATAAGTATGGAAGAAGTAAATTAGCAGTTTTTTTTTATTTTTTTTTTTATTATTATTTTTTTTTAAAATATCAAACGGAAGTATTTTTTTCTTTCACATTTTATGTTAAAGATAAAGTCACCCTGATGTCCTCCTTCGGTTCATAATGTTATAGAAATGCCAGCTTTTTAAAGAAATGGCCCGATATCCCACCATATTATCAACATAACTTGAGTCTGTGGGTCCCTTCAAAAATAGAAAATGTGTAGGAACCCTAACTATAACAGTGGTATTAAAAACATGTACAGTATTAACCTTAGAAAAATTCTGACAATAATCTGGGAACAATAGACAAACATCTGTAAATGAGTTCTTCACTCGTCGAGCGTTCATTAAGAAAAATAATTCTTAGCCAAAGTAAATTAAAGTGGAGTTTTCTCCAATAATCCTAATAAAGGAAAGGTCAGACTACAAACTTTAAGTATTGCTGCATACACTTGAACGTCTCTGCATGGCTGTATTCATTAGCTCTTTGCTAAACATCTGGATTATTATGTAATCTACCAACAGCGTTTCCAGTTCTTAGATCCTTTAACAAACTGGGCCTTAGCCTCATGAGTTTCAGTCCTGGCTGAACTGGGCGTTGTGTGACGAGTGCGCTCTTTTGCACTTTGTGTTTCGAGGCAGGAAGCCGTTGCTTATCTTTGTTTGAATTACAAACCCCTCTTCACATTCTTGCACAAATCCCCAAGGCTTTACAGTGACTCTGTATTCTCAATAATCCCACATGACCATCTTGCTCATGTGCATATTTAATATCACTCTTACACATGTAACACATTTCCTGCACCATCATTTACACTGCTATGTGCACTTGCGCACAAACATTTATTAAACACCATTTTCACCTAATTCCAACCAAATACGTATACATTTTTGTTGCATGAATTTGCTGCTGTCCTCATTTTGTTTTATTTAGCCGTTTTCCTGAACGTGCACTTGTCCTCTCCTACAGTGCAATTATTGTTGTTTCTATTTATGGGAGTTGACAACTGCACGCTACAAGGATGTCTAATTAGGGCACAGCCTGTGTTTATTGTTTTTGGACTCTTGTGCTTGTGTGAGGCGCTGACGGTCCATTTGGCTTCCACAGAGAACGAACCGAAGGACGCAGGAACCGACGTGAAAAGCTCCGGCATCATTCGCCTGCACACGATCAAACAGATCATTGACAGAGTGAGTAAAACTGATTGTGCAAACATAAGGTGTATAATGAAATGTGTTGATAATAGAAGCCTGCTTATGTGGTTCACAGCTCACTGCTGCCCTCTGGTGGTTATTATTATTATACTATTCAACACTTGATTCTCTTCAGAAAGAAAAATGCCTGAGCTAAATATAAGAAGAGCAAATGATGTTAGCTTGTTGTTTCTACATTGTTAAAAACTCAACAGGCTTTAAAAGCCAAAATATGGAACCTGCGCATATTAAAAGCACATGCTCTAACTACCGTACCCTCCACTGCACCCTGTATTCACTGGTTAACTGGTCACCATTAACTTCACTGGGTAACTGGACACCATTAACTTCACTGGTTAACTGGTCATCATTAACTTCACTGGTTAACTGGACATCATTAACTTCACTGGTTAACTGGTCACCATTAACTTCACTGGTTAACTGGACATCATTAACTTCACTGGTTAACTGGACATCATTAACTTCACTGGTTAACTGGTCATCATTAACTTCACTGGTTAACTGGTCACCATTAACTTCACTGGTTAACTGGACATCATTAACCTCACACAGACTCTTCCACTGGTACATTTTCATCTTTAAATCACTTCTTGGTCTGCTGCCTTCATACATCTCCTCTTACATGTCTCTGTGTGAGTGCAGCTACAGCGTGCGCTCTCAGGACATGATTACCTGCAGTGTTCCCTCAGCGAGGACTGAACTAGACAAAAGGATCTTCTCCTACTCCGCTCCTGTTTCCTAGAATATCTTGTAAAAAGATCTGAAGCTCTTGACCTTGACCTCTCGAAGTGACTTCAAACATGTTAAGTTCGTGGCAGAAACCAACGCAGACATGTTCCTGTTTTTAGTTTTATACACCGCCCTACAACCTAGCTGTTTAAAAAAAATTTTTTTATTTCATTTACTTGGTATTTCTATTCTTTATTTTATGATCGTCTACTGTTGTCATCACTCTTTGATAGAACCAGGTCTCTCTCTAAATGAGTCCTTGAGGCTCCATGAGAATAACCTGTAGAAATAAAGATTGAATTAAAGGTATTGTGACAATATGCTAAAACATAGACATCTTTAGAAAGAGGAGCTACTCAGCTTAGATTTTTTGTACACAGATGCTTCGAATAATTAATATATAAAAGTATTTTTTAATAAAATAGTTTTAATGACGTAACTGCAGTGCGTCGCAGTTTTCGGGTGAAGAAAGGAGGAGTCAAACCGATACATTTTTACGACGCAATGTATTGAACGCACATTGTAAATAACTATGACAGAGAATATAGAAACCGAGGAATTAAGCAATTTAAGTGAAGATTTGAGTGATTTGTCTTCAGTTTGGGAAGCAGAAGTTAGTTTGAGTGATGAACAAGAAACATCTGGTTATAATGTAGGTCTGCAGCTGTATTTATTTGAGTCTTAGCGTTCAGGGAGCGAGGGGGACTCCGAGATTTCAGAGGAGGAAGGTTCCGAGGGTGAAGGGATGGAACCCGATCTTAGTCGTCTGGCGATATTAGAACACCCAAATGCGACACAACGTACCGGCATTTTTCAAGTTTTACCAAAAAAATGGCGATCTTGAAGACAATGAAACTGCGTTCTAATAGCAGCGCAGACTGAACTTCATGTCCCTACGTCACAGGACGTCGCATGTGGAAGTGCCCGGATTTCCCGTGACTAAATGGCGCCAAGCTTAAAATCACTTTGAAACAAATTTTCATAGATTTATCATTTTGCTTGTAAAAACGAACATAGTTGAATGATACAACATACATATGTTGTGCCACTTCATGCATAGTTCCAACATCATGTCACAATACCTTTAATGCACATTTTTTTCTTTTCTGCACCTGAAGGACAAGCATGCAGTGCTGGACATCACCCCTAACGCAGTGGACCGCCTGAACTATGCTCAGTGGTATCCCATTGTGGTGTTTCTCAACCCAGACAGCAAGCAGGGTGTCAAGACCATGAGGACCAGGCTCTGCCCGGAGTCTAGGAAGAGCGCGAGGAAGCTCTATGAACGAGCCCTCAAGTTGAGGAAGAACAACATCCACCTCTTCACCAGTAAGTTTATTTTGTGGTTTCAGTTCAAGAAATGCTGTTACGAGTGGAAACTGCATTTTTCACACAAACTCAGGACTTTACTGGTTGAAGCATGCGATGGTGAATCGAAACCTCTTTTGCTGTTGGATGTTCATGGATAACTTGGAAATTTAAACTTACATGTACAGTCAGAAGTTTACATACACTATTTAGAAAGCCGCATGCACTTTTTTCACACTGCCTGACGTTAAATCAGAATAAACTTCTCCTGTTTTAGGTCAGTTAGGGTTACCACATTTTTTTATATTTGTAAAATGGCAAAATAATGAGTGAGAATTTTTTTAAGGCAATTTTTATTACTTTCTTCAAAGTCAAAAGTTTAAATACACAAAGATTACTATGCCTTTAAACAATTTAGGACATTTGATGTCATGTCTTTGGAAGCTTCTGATACGTTTATTGGTGACATGTGAGTTAATTAGAGACACACCTGTGGATGTAAGTTAAGGAACACCTGAAACACACTGCTTCTTTGTGTTACATCATGGGAACGTACGCTTCGGGTCATTGTCCATTTGAAGACTCGTTCACACCCAGGCTTCAACTTCCTGGCTGATGTCTTGAGATGTTGCTTCAGTATTTCCACATATTGCTCTTTCCTCATGATGCCATCTAGTTTGTGACGTGCACCAGTCCCTCCTGCAGCAAAACAACCCCACAACACAATGCTGCCACCACCGTGTTTCACCATGTTGAGAAGCAAACTGATGGGTCTTTGTGCCATGAAGGTTGTAACAGAGGCAAAATGGTTCATGTATGAAAAGGGAAGCCGGTGCCATGGCTCAACGTTGTAACAAAGTGATGATGTTTGGTCTGTGCGACCAGCCATGGGATTAAACAGCAGAGTTATTACAGTGGGACGATGAATGAGTTTTGTATCTAGATTTTTTTTTAAAGTTGATCACAGAGAATTTTTAAACTGACTTATTTCATTATGTTTTGAAAATGAGTCGAAGGAGACCTCCATCACATGAGTTCTGCTCCACATCGACCCAGCTGAGTTCTGCTCCATGCCATTTGTTGGTTCTGCGATAGGGATGCATGATATTGGATTTTTGGTCGATATCCGATATGTTAAAACTTATTCGGCTGATAACCGATACCGATATTTTATATGGTTCCTTTTTTCACAACACTCTCTTATTTAAGCTTATTTGCTACAAAACTTGTGTAACAGCTGTAAGAGCTGCGATGCTGTCTCACCTGTGGAGGCTTGTTCCAGCTGCAGTGTGGGATCCTCTGCACTCCTGTGCATGAAGGACAGACTTTTTAAGATCAAAGTTTTTGTCTATCCATTCATGCTAACGGAACACGACGTCCAAATGTCTGTGGTAAAACTCACCCAACAAGTCGTGCGATCGACTGTTAATTTCTCAACGACGTTGGAAACGACGACTTGTAACTCGAGTAATGTTACGTCAGAAAAATATCTGACTGCGGACGATGTATCGAGGCTCACCGTAGTCCATAAATCTTCTGAATCCAACATCCTCACCAACGAAAAATAAAACTTCCACACCGCCGACATTTTGAATTTTCCTCTCCGCCGTGAGATCAGGTAGGCGCACGTGACGTCATCACGTTGTGCTGCCGCTGCAGCAAAAACAGCACCTTTTATATCGCGAGCTATCTTAATGGAATGTCCGATATTGAACTTTAACGATATTATCGGCCGATACCAATACCATGCGGATAATATCGTTCATTCCTATTCTGAGATGCTTGTTTCTTTTTTTTTTTTTTTTCCCATTTATAAATGGCCTCCCTTCACATCCCTTCACACAGCCATCCTCTCACTCCAATATGTATTTTATTTATTTATTTTTTATTATTTATTTATTTATTTATTTTATTTTATTTTTTAAATAGAGAGAAAGAAAGAAAAGAGAAAATGAGACAACAAAACATCAATTATCCACAAAAAGAGCACAAGGCAAACACATCAAACCTCCGTCCACAATCCTGCAAAGCACATGGCAGAACACAGCAACGAAACATACATGCATAAAGACTGATAATATTCATGACCTTGCAGTAGATTTCTATAAATACACATACCCATACCAAAAAGCAAAAACAGCACCTTTTATATCGCGAGCTATTTTAATGGAATGTCCGATATTGAACTTTAACGATATTATCGGCCGATACCAATACCATGCGGATAATATCGTTCATTCCTATTCTGAGATGCTTGTTTCATTTCTAAAAGCTCGTGGCTGTGTGGGGCGTGGCCGGCTCCGTGAGTTTTAACGGGGCCAGACCCAGAGGCAGCATAATGACAGACTGGGCTGTAACTGGGCTGTGTGCTATTTAGAAGAATTGTTTTGTGTAAGAGCCATTTATGAATTAGACGTTTTGGAGGTTTGTATTCAAGGCTGCAGTTTTGATGCTGCCGTACTGAACTCGAAGAGTCTGGTTCAGTTCTATCTTTACAAACTTGTTGAGCACAGCTACGTGAAAAAGCCTCCAGGTTTCTTTCCCAACATGAATTTTTAATACGTTTTTATAAAGAGATTAAAAAATTTCTTCCATTTTGTTTTGTTTTAGGGTTATGTTTAAAGGTCCTGATGAGAAAAGTTATCTGGAATCATTCTTAAGTGAAAATGCATAAAACTACAATTGATAAAAGAAAAAAATCTCAAAAAGATTTCTTCTGACATGGTCAGAGAACAACTTTCAACATACAAAACTTAATTGATTTGTGATCTTTATCAAAATATTACTTTTCAAATTGGAGTACTTTGGTAATATTTACAGGCTCCCCTGGAGAAATTGTCATAACAGGCCACGTCTCTGAACTCTTAATTATTTTATTTCTTTTTTTTATTTCTTTAAGAAAATGTCACAAAGTGAGTGAGTTTTTTTTATTTTTTAATGATCTTTTAATTGTTCTTGGTGTTGTATTTAATTATATCTGTTATTCATCGGGCTGGTAAGTGTTTAACTAATTGCTTTCCTGTCTCTGTGCGTTAGCGACCATCAACTTGAACAGCATGAACGATGGTTGGTTTGGAGCTCTGAAAGAGTTAATCCAGCAGCAGCAGAGCCAGTTGGTGTGGGTTTCAGAAGGAAAAGTAAGATATGCACACACACACACACACACACACACACAAGAAAAACAGCTGTTTACTCTGGTATTTACTTTTCTGATTTATTTTTCTCAGGCGGACGGGGCGGCGGAGGACGACTTGGACATCCACGACGACCGCCTTTCCTACCTGTCGGCACCAGGTAGTGAGTATTCCATGTACAGCACTGACAGCCGGCACACCTCCGACTACGAGGACACGGACACAGAGGGCGGAGCCTACACTGACCAAGAGCTGGACGAAACGCTAAACGACGACGTGGGTCCTCCAGCTGAGCTCGCCATCACCCGCTCCTCCGAGCCTGTTCGTGAAGAACCGCCTGTCATCCAGGAGCCTCCTGGTTATGCTGGTTTCCTGCTCCCAGCGCAGCCGGACCCCTTGAACCGCATCGACCCAGCTGGGTTCAAGGCCCCAGCGCCGCAGCAGGTAGCGTTTCTGAGAGCTGCACGCCTCCCCTGTTGTCTGGAGGACGTGGTGTGCGTTAGACGGGTTTTCTGGAGGCGCTATTGAAGTCGCTTCTTGATTTTACTTCTGACGCTTCTTCTATCAGCTGCTACAAAACAATGTCCGTGAGAACGTGACAACTCGTGGTTGGGTATTCATCATCACAATATTTAATATAATATATAATTTATTACAATATCTATTTTATCTATATACCTCTATATTGACTGTTTGTTAGTGTGATTTTTTATTTTTCAAAAGGAAAAGAAAAAAGCCTGTTGTATAACCATGAGGTGTCTCAGCAGTCTGTTCATGTCAAAAAACTCCAAGTTGTTTGTTCACAAGTGTCTGTGCTCGCCTACGTGCACTTTGTTGGACCTGTGCTCGACACACTACGACGTTAGGAAGTATTATGTGCATGATGAAACTCTGTGTTACTTCAGTGTACTCGTGAAATGTATAAGTATTACTCGTTAGGCAGTTGTGACATCCTAACCAGACGTTTTAATGTGTTGGCAGTCGCAACAAGAGGAGAAGCACTTCCTGTACTGAAACATTAGAATTAAACTCCGTTTAGTATTGTCCAACAACAAAAGCTTGTCCTGCTGCTACTTCCTGTCGGACGTGTCTGGTTGATCTGCAGCTGCTGTTGAACGTGCAGATGTTTTGTGGTCCACAGATAGGCGTTACGATCAGAGGATTGTAGTATGTCGGCACGTGTTATTAAACATCTCTGAACCACTTCACAGAAAGCAGAAGCTGCTGTCACACGTAGCGTCTCGCAGCAGGCAGAGCCCCCGGTGGAGGCGTTTCCCTCCGCGCTCGACATTTCTGTAAGAACTGTAGGGGCTGCGAGCCCCCATGATGCACCTGCAGCCCCTCACAGCCACGAGGCTGGCTCCCTGAGGAGGATCACCCCTGAGCTAGCCCCTAAGAGCAGCACACCAGAACCCCTACAGTCTGGACCGGCCAGTTCAGAACCAAAGGTATCCACCTGATCGTCAGCGGACGCTTCGTGACCCGGCTCGGCTCGGCTCGGTCTGGCCCAGCTGATCTGTGTTGCTGCTGCCTGTCTACCTCCCTCCTGCTACAAAGCTTCTTTCTCTTTTTCTGCCCTGCATGTCGGCTGATCAGCCCAGAGAGACAAAGGTGTGTGTGTGTGTGTGCGTGCGTGCGTGTGTGTGTGCGTGCGTGTGCGTGGTCAACATCGGTGAGCTTGGAGCTGGTGGCTGATGCTGTTCGTGCTCAAGGGCGGTGGAAACAGTTGCTTTTCTTTGCATGGCTGCGACGTCTGCCTCCTTTTCTCGTCCACACTAAAACCAAACATGAAATAAATGTTTCTTTGTAAAAGTAACCGTTTACTTTCTGACCATTTTATATCAAAATGTTTCAATTTGTACACATTAAGCGCACATCTGGCAAAGTAACGCCTGAATAGAGCTGGATGGAAAGTGAGTGGTTACTTGTCAGATGTAAAAATTCAACTTTATTTACGAGTCTGTGCTTGTTTCTGTAAAATGACATTTCTTTGCAGCTGCACCAACACAGTGGGACATTGTTATAGTTTGTAATGTAGACACACATTTGACACCAAGTCTAAGTATCTTTTTACAAATGATCTGAAATTAGATCAATTTATCACAATTTATAACACAAAGTACAATTTGCACCTTTTGCTCACATTTGATCATTAAAATAAAACCCCAGTGTTTTGGTGTAGCTTTTAAATGTTGGTTATTTCTGCTTTGTTGTGATTTCTGTCATTGAGTTAAGAGTGGTACACAGTTTTATTTATTTATTGTGCAACTTTGTGCTGTGATTTCCATTTGGTCTCGAAACGATGTGACGAGTAACTCTTCCCTCTCAGTGTTTCTATTTCAGGTCTTTCCCTTCCTGCTAATCTCCTGCACTCACTTTCAAGGACTTTCTTTTAGTGTTTGATCTTTAACTGATTTTCACGTTGAGTTCTTTTACAACATATATTGTGTTTGTGCAGCAGTCAGAGGAGCCTGCAGCTGTTTTGATCTCATTCTTTGTGTTTGACAGATGTTTCACAGAGATCCCTACAGCGTGGACAACACGGGGAGAATGGGAACCGGCATGAAGCCGATGAGTTACAGCCCCCAGCAGCCGCCCCACGCTGACCAGCCGCCGTACAGAGATTATGACCATCCACCCAGCCGGTATGACGTGAGCAGCGCTGGAGTCACTTACACAGAACCAAAGTACCGGAGCAACGATCACGTCCCGCTCTACGAGAACAGCGTGCCTCACTACGACCAGCAGCAGTGGAGCCCCTACAGCCAGTCGCACCCTGCTGCCAACCCCCAGGCTTACGATGTCCGCTCGCCTTACAGCGACGGCCCTGACGCACACTACACCCCGCCTCTGCGCTACGACGAGCCCCCACCTCAGCAGGGGTTTGATGGGCGGCCTCGTTACGGTAAACCAGCAGGTCAGGGACCTGTCCACTACAGTGACCTCCCACCCCTTCCTCAAGGGTCTGACCTGCGTTACGATCAGGATCCTCACCTGTACCCCTCAGCTGCTCGCTCCCCAGAACCCCCCGCCCAGCGACCTGCCTACAACCAGGGCGCTCCATCACAGCCGAGAGGCTACAGACCTCAGCCGTATGACCCTTCTCCTGTGAACTTTGAGACCAGCCGTACACCTCCTCCTAAAGCAGAAGCCCCCTCCCCCTCCCCTGGAGAAGCTCCAACACCTGCTCCTGTCCGAGACGAGCGTCAGGAGGAAGATCCCGCCATGCGGCCCCAGTCGGTCCTGACGAGGGTCAAGATGTTTGAGAACAAACGTTCTGTGTCCGTGGACCGAGTCAGAGAGGGAGGGGATTCGTCTGGGAGCAGGGTAAATGGGTTTACCTGATAATCCCATCAATAATCTGTCAATAATCTGTCAATAATCTATCAATAATCTGTCAATAATCTGTCAATAATCTGTCAATAATCTATCAATAATCTGTCAATAATCTGTCAATAATCTATCAATAATCTGTCAATAATCTGTCAATAATCTATCAATAATCTGTCAATAATCTGTCAATAATCTATCAATAATCTGTCAATAATCTATCAATAATCTGTCAATAATCTGTCAATAATCTGTCAATAATCTATCAATAATCTGTCAATAATCTATCAATAATCTGTCAATAATCTATCAATAGTCAATAATCTATCAATAATCTGTCAATAATCTATCAATAATCTGTCAATAATCTGTCAATAATCTATCAATAATCTGTCAATAATCTATCAATAATCTGTCAATAATCTATCAATAATCTGTCAATAATCTATCAATAATCTGTCAATAATCTATCAATAATCTGTCAATAATCTGTCAATAATCTATCAATAATCTGTCAATAATCTATCAATAATCTGTCAATAATCTATCAATAATCTATCAATAATCTGTCAATAATCTATCAATAATCTGTCAATAATCTATCAATAATCTGTCAATAATCTATCAATAATCTGTCAATAATCTATCAATAATCTGTCAATAATCTGTCAATAATCTATCAATAATCTGTCAATAATCTATCAATAATCTGTCAATAATCTATCAATAATCTGTCAATAATCTATCAATAATCTATCAATAATCTGTCAATAATCTGTCAATAATCTATCAATAATCTGTCAATAATCTATCAATAATCTGTCAATAATCTATCAATAATCTGTCAATAATCTATCAATAATCTATCAATAATCTGTCAATAATCTATCAATAATCTGTCAATAATCTGTCAATAATCTATCAATAATCTGTCAATAATCTATCAATAATCTGTCAATAATCTATCAATAATCTGTCAATAATCTATCAATAATCTATCAATAATCTGTCAATAATCTGTCAATAATCTATCAATAATCTGTCAATAATCTATCAATAATCTGTCAATAATCTATCAATAATCTATCAATAATCTGTCAATAATCTGTCAATAATCTATCAATAATCTGTCAATAATCTATCAATAATCTGTCAATAATCTGTCAATAATCTATCAATAATCTGTCAATAATCTATCAATAATCTGTCAATAATCTGTCAATAATCTATCAATAATCTGTCAATAATCTATCAATAATCTGTCAATAATCTATCAATAATCTGTCAATAATCTATCAATAATCTGTCAATAATCTATCAATAATCTGTCAATAATCTATCAATAATCTGTCAATAATCTATCAATAATCTGTCAATAATCTATCAATAATCTGTCAATAATCTATCAATAATCTGTCAATAATCTATCAATAATCTGTCAATAATCTGTCAATAATCTATCAATAATCTGTCAATAATCTATCAATAATCTGTCAATAATCTGTCAATAATCTGTCAATAATCTGTCAATAATCTATCAATAATCTGTCAATAATCTGTCAATAATCTGTCAATAATCTGTCAATAATCTGTCAATAATCTGTCAATAATCTGTCAATAATCTGTCAATAATCTATCAATAATCTGTCAATAATCTATCAATAATCTGTCAATAATCTATCAATAATCTGTCAATAATCTATCAATAATCTGTCAATAATCTATCAATAATCTGTCAATAATCTATCAATAATCTGTCAATAATCTATCAATAATCTGTCAATAATCTATCAATAATCTGTCAATAATCTATCAATAATCTATCAATAATCTGTCAATAATCTGTCAATAATCTATCAATAATCTGTCAATAATCTATCAATAATCTGTCAATAATCTGTCAATAATCTGTCAATAATCTGTCAATAATCTATCAATAATCTGTCAATAATCTATCAATAATCTGTCAATAATCTATCAATAATCTGTCAATAATCTGTGGAGACAGAAAGAGAGACTTACTGCGTTGCTTTTGCTGTTTTAGGCCGGAGATTTACCCCTGAAGTCGGGTGGAGTGATCCCTAAAGCTAATTCTCTGAGCAACCTGGATCAAGACAAGACCTTCAGGTAAATCTGTTTTCATCCACAAAAAATTCATCATCTTTACCCACTTCTTCCTTTTCGGGTCGCGGGGGTCACTGGTGCGAGAGGCGGGGGACACCTGGACATGGCTCCAGTCCATTACAGGGACACATAGAGACAAATGAGACAACCATTCACTCTCACCTAGAGACAAGTTAGAGTTACCAATCAGACTGACATTATTAACCTTTGTTTGACCTCTCCGGTGTTTCTCTCCTCATGCTGTCAGCTTCACCTGCTCCCAGTCACTCCAGGTGTTCCTCATGGTGTCTCGTTAGTGTCCCTTTAGTTCAGCGTCTGTGTTGCCACTTGTCTGTGGACTGAGCTTCCCGCAGCCGGTCGTGTTCTGTTCCTCAGTGTTTCATGTACTCAGTAAGTTTAGCTGACACCTCAGCTTTTGCTTTGTTTTGTATTATTTTTATTTTTAATAAATCTTTTTTTTTTCACCTCTGAGCCCCCCATGTCTGTCTGCACCTGGGCTCTTGAACTCTTCAGAGCTCGTTGGTGGCTGCTGGAAACCGACCTGACTCAGAACCTGGTCCCAGAGCCGGACTGAAAAGTGCGACATCACTGAACCGTTCTCTCGACATCGTGAGACAGTTCCACTCAACAGATTCACAAGTAGAGATTTGAATGTGATCCACCAGAGCTGGTGCAGACTGCTCCTTGATGCAGTTTTTTCTCTTCGTGTGTGGCCCAGCGTGGCCTGCACGTGAATCAAGAGGAGTTCTTGATTCCAGCGTTCTTTGAAAAGCCCGGCTGACCGTCGTGTTCTGGTCCGGACAGACGGGATTACACTCGGAGCAGATTACACCCTCGTGATGGACAGAAAAAAAAACAAACAAAAAAAAACACTCAATATACTGTAAAACTGTGACGAATCTGCATTTTAAACACACATTTTATATCACACGGGGTACTTTAGGAATAATGTTCCATTTCTGTTTAAATGTTTTTATTATTTTTTACTTTCATTTTTGTTTGAGTGAAATTGTCTGATCTTTATCTTTTTTGACGTTTTTAGTTTTATTTAGAGAAAAGTAAAAAATGACAATTCATATAATGACCACTATCTATGTGTGTGTGTGTGTTCTTTAAAACATAGTGTATAAAAATTTAGAAAAACTTGTGTAGATCGTGTTAACTCCACTTCCTGTTGATACACCACAACTTGTAGCAACTTATGAGGAAAACAAAAAATAAACAACAAATTTAAAATGTCATTTTTTTTCATAATGAGGTACAAAAGACATGGATGTAATAGTGCATAAAAACTGTAAACACATCATCTCTTGAATATAAAAGTTTAGTGAAGATGGTTATTGATAAATCATGTAATTAATCATTAGACCTGGTGCAGCGGCAGATCAGGGGTCTGGTGCTCCTGAGGTTGCAGGTTTGAGTCCAGGCTACAACAGGAAGGACGTGCAGATTAAAAAAAAAATTCAAAGGTTCTGTGTAAGTTAGCTCGATGTGGCAACACCTGCATGAGGGAGCAGCAGAAAGAAGAACAATTTAGTAATTTTTAATAGAAGTCCAATGATTTCTTCATCGAGCTAAAACCAGATCTCAGTTTGTGTATACTGTATATATATGGAGCCAAGATGGTGTAGTGGCAGGGCTTTTGACTTGGGACCCGAAGGACGCGGGTTCGCGCCCCGGCCACTACACACCTTGGGGTGTCTATGAGTGCACATCTAATTCTCCAGCTCCCCGAGCGCTGACTACGGCTGCTCGCTGCACCACCTGGTGGTGGTTGGGTTAAAGGCAGAAGACCAATTTCGTCTGTCAAGTATGGGAAACATACACAGATGACAAATGTGACAAATTATTATTATTATATATTATATATATATATATATATATATATATATATATATATGTATATATATATATATATATATATATATATATATATATGTATATATATGTATATATATATATATATATATATATATATGGGGGAGTGGTGGCGCAGAGGTTAAGAAGGTGAGCTTGTGATCGGAAGATCGCCGGTTCAAGCCCCGGTACCGACAACAGCAAAAAGATGTGGGTGGGACAGGTGAAGCGGTCACACCTGTCTCCACCCTCATCTGCCCCACTCTGGGCCCTTGAGCAAGGCCCTTAACCCACACCATCTGCTCCCCCGGGAACCCTAAATATCAGCTCTCTGCTCCACACAGAGAGCTGTGGTAGCCCGGTGGTCTGTGGTTGTGTCAGGAAGGGCATCCGGCGTAAAAACAATTGCCAAGTCTTCATGCGACTAGTTCGCTGTGGTGACCCCTAACGAAGGGAGAAGCCGAAAGAAAAAAAAAAAATATATATATATATATATATA
>JBBPBX010020655.1:11377-34624 GCA_038048925.1 Garcialebias charrua | reverse complement strand
CCCCATCTTTCTGAAACAATGTGTGTGTTCCGACACACACACACACACACACACACTGGTGCTTTACCTCCCCTAGGAGTTGTTCTTAACTCGCTGACTGAGGCACGCTCTGTGTGCATGTTTGCGTGCACGTGTGTGTGTGTTGTCGTGCACATGCGTGTTAATGCAGACCATGCATGGGGGGCTGGGGGGAGGCTTTGGGTTAACATGTTTTTGTGTGTCTGCACTGCTGACTCCACACATGATCCCCATTAGAGGCTAGCTGGAGTAGACACAAACACACACACGTGCTTTAATCTTTACCTACACACACACACACACACTTCCATGCACACAGGTATATGTGCACCCACCAAACCCTCACGCACGTTCTTTATGGGGTTCTGTTTCACCAATCGTGGAATCAGTTTTTTTTTTTAATTAGAGCATTTTTGTGAAACAATCTTAGAAAAAAGATGAAAATTGAACATTGATGCTAAACTGCTCAGCTGTGTTGCAACACCAACGACTGGGGAGGCCAGGGGGCTGGAAGTGATGTCATCAGAGAGTACAATATCACTTCTGGGGAATCAAATGTGTCATGAGCGTGAGTGAGATTTCTGACGCTTGGTTCGGTGAATCTGATCGGACGAAGAGGAGAAGCGTCAGTCGCGAGCCAACCGGAGGAAGACGAGCACAGTGAGTGGAACATCATGTGAACGTTTACAGAGATGAGCCAAAAGTAGATGGAGGGTTGATGTCATGTTCTACTCAGAGGCTAAAGTCTGAGTGTAAATCCAGTCAAACCCATCCCAAAGCAAAGAAAAACTCTCAACTCAATCAATAGGTTAGAACATCTGTCCAGTACTGCAGCTGCATGGACAGGTCGGCTCACGTTCATTTATCTCCGTCAAAAAGTTTTAATCAAAGATGGACAACCTGACAGTCAGGTGGATTATTTGCATTGGCCATGGACGTTCAGTCCACTCAATCAATTCTGTGTCTTCACCTCCGTTCAGTCACGACATGAAACTCATAACTGAGGTCCAACAAAGTTCAGTCAGGTCCTCTGGACGTTTCTTTTTGTTGAAACGTTTCTTCTTTCACCCAAAAGACTTCATCAGAGCCACACAAAAAAAAAGCGGTCAGCCAGTTTGATGGTGTTCAGGTTGTTTCTGGAGTCCACCCTCTCCCCCGTCAACTTGTTTGAGGCAGTAGTCATGGACAAAGTGGTTCAAAATATCCTGATTCATGCTCAATAATCCAGAGAGAAAAATCTAACAAAGTTACGTCAGGTCCTCTGGACCCGAGTTTGTTGCAGCTCCTTGGACTGAAGAAGTCATTTGGATGAATTTGGATAGCCAGGTCTCTCTTGTAGCCAGGTCTCTCTTGTAGCCAGGTCTCTCTTGTAGCCAGGTCTCTCTTGTAAATGAGTCCTCGAGGCTCAATGGGAGATTAACCTGACTAAATAAAGGTTGAATGAATGAAAAAAAAAAGAAAGACGAAACGTTTCAACAAAAAGAAACTGTCCAGAGGACCTGACTGAACGTTGTCAGATTATTTTTTTTCTACCTGGATTATTAAGCATGAATGAGGATATCAAAACTGAGGTCTTTGTGAGCTCGCTCTGAGAACCATGGTGTCTTTTCAGAGTGGACATACCATTTGTGTAAATAAAAGGACCATACGTAAATCTGTACTGTATTTTCCGCCTGATAAGTCTAACCTTTCTATAAGTTGCTTTGTCCAATTATTGGCAACAAATTGGAAAAATCCATAAATGTGTTGCACCTCTATTTAAGTCGCATCTATTATGCGTCACCGCTACGCGACGCGACAGCGCGTCATTTGCCCTGCTGAAAATGGCGGCCACAGAGCGAGCGAGCACGGAAGGACTTTACAAGATTAACACGGTAAAAAACAATTATTTGTTTGCTGAAAATTATAGCAAAGATGTGTCTTAGCTGAACTTTTCATTAATAAATTCACAAAATGATCAAATCAGCTGGATTTAAAAAGTAGTTTCGCTACGTGCAAGCGCACGGGTGGGACGGCTTTATTTCTTTAAAATTTTGCTAAATAAACACTTAATTTCTTAGCTGACATTATAGCACAAGGGTTCCTGAGCTTAACCGTTCCTTAGCTGGATTTAAATTGTTTCGCTTTGACTTCTTCCAAACCGTGACGTGCGTTGCAAAAATAAATTATAAATAAAATGAATTTTACCTCAAAAATCTCATACAGCTAACAGTTTGTAAATGACCACCAAGTAATTACAGTACTTTCTGTAAGTTTAAAGAAAATCTGTCATGTAGTTCATGAGTTATTTAGACAAATAGTAGCCGTTTACGGTAGCTAACCGCTAACAAACAACGATGCTAAAATATCGAATTTTAGCTAAACATATCATAAAGCTAGTCAGTTGTAAATGTCCATACAGTGATTACTTTCTGTAAGTTTGATAAAAATCTGTCCTGTGGTTCTTGACTTATTTTGCTAACAAACACAGCTAACAGTAGTTCATACCTCCAGAGCAGGAGGCTGGGCTGCGACAGAGTCAGTCCGACCAGAGGAGGCTGCCGTCGGACACATGAGGTGGGAACGGTTGGTGTACACTAGTGGACAAAAGTGGTACTGCACCATTTTTTTGCTAAAATGAAAAACGGTCATATCTGAGCCAAAAATTGGTCTAAAAATATGGGGAAAAATCCATAAACACGTCTCACCTCTCTATAATTCGCAGGACATCCAAATTAGGCAAAAAGGTGTGACTTATAGACCGGAAAATACGGTACTCTGGGTTTATAAACTGTTCTCTTGGACCAATCAGAGTCTAGTTTGGAGTTTTCGGTGTATCGCTGTCACAGAGATTAGCTTGAGTGTACAGTGTCACAACAAGAAAAGGATGAGCTTGGTTCATGATACTGTAGATATTTGGTAAGTGCAAATTATGGACTAGTTGGAGATATAAAATTTAAGAAAATATTAAAAAATTTCACTTGGGATCACACTGAAAGACACACTTTCAATAACTTTGGCCAAACTGGGCTGAAAGTTGCCCAATTTTAACAACAACAAAAAAAAAAGCAACTCTAGTGCTCTAATTTTACTAAGAACTGAACATGGAAGGGTTCAAAACAGGTTTTCCAAATGTTCAAAATCCTTGTGATACGAGAGCAAGGCCTTGGGGTACACCCAAAGAAATTTAGAACTTTGAAAATGTTATGAAACATTTCTGAAACTCTTCTGGTGATGCTTTCTGCAGTTTGTTGCCATCAGATTCACCCATTCATACAATATTTTTCCTGTTGTTGACTTTAACTATTTCATCAAGCTTTTAGCTCGTTCAGCCATTCAGGTATCTAAACGTTCATCTCGTTTGGAACACTATGACTATGACTTTATTAGTACGATTGTGTTTCTATAAGTTTCTTGTTTTTCCTTATAGAAACACAATGAAAAATGCTCAACTTCTTGAAAATATTTTATCCTTTAAAGTCTCCAGCATATTTTCTTCCTTTTTAAATTTTAGCTACTTTTTTCAATTGTTAGTTTTTTGCTACAGTTTGGCTCATTTGAACGTATAGCTATTCTGCTCGGTTTAGCTTTTAGCTTTTTGTTTTGCTAATATTAACTTTGATAATGTTTTTTTCAATCTACCATTTTTCTAATTTTAGCTTTTGCTCAGATAATTTTAACTTTATTCAGTTTTTACTTTATCAACAAAGGTCAGTAGTTTATTAGTTCAGATAGAAAGCGTTCACACCCGGCAGGTAAATATGTACCCAAACTGTTTTTACTGTCAGATGTCATTTACCCACTCTGTACGCAAACGCACATACACTTTAGCCGTTATTCTATTGTCCAATCTCACCATGGCCAGCTTTGACTCTACTCGGGTCGACACAGTCAAGATGTATTTTGATATAGAGTGCCCCCTTGATGTGGCCCATATTGTTGTAGAGCGGCCGCCCAAAATTTCTGTAACGTTATTTTCTATTCAAGGCCACCACAACACGACAATGAGCAAATAAGTGAAACAAAAGTCACAAAACACTCATCAACCTCTGCCACAGTTTCTTCAAAGGCCATGGCAGAGTTGACGCACCTTCTCTTCACTGGTTGGAGCTCATAAATTGAGTTCATTTGGTTTAGCTCCCTTTGAATTCTGTCTGTTATAGAGTTGCATCGGGCCTAAAACATTAGACCCGACCAATTTGCCTGTAACTACAGGCCCGAACCGGGAAAAAAAAGTTTTTTTAAATTAAGCTTTTACTGCTTTTATAAGCAAATCAGTATGACATTATAGTTTTTAAAATGTATTGAAAAGTGCGTTATAAATTGAAATTCATTATTATTATTATTATTATTATTTCAAAGAAAGGAAGATAAAAGATTTCTTGTTTCGCCAAATGGATATTAACATACAAAATGAATACAGGTAGTCCCCGATTTACGAGCGAGATCCGTTACAACGAGGCGCTCGTAAACCGGAAATCTCGTAATTTGGAACGGCCGCCATGTCTCTCGTAAATCCGGAAATTCGCTCATAAATTGGAACGGTTTCGCTAGCGCGACTACAAACACTCTATTTTCATCCAAAAACTGCTTATGAGTGCATAAAAATGATCGGAAACGTGTGTCTATATGTTTATCTAACTAACTGTTGTGAAAAAACACATGAAAACTCAGTATTTTTTGCGTTTTTTCCAAAAATTCGCCAGCTCGTAAGTCTGGAACCTCGTAGATCAGAGCGCTCGTAATTCGGGGACTACCTGTAGTCTAAAAAATCTACTCTAAAGATAGGCTGTTATAGAGATGAACAAATATATTTTAAAGCAACATTATTTGGAAAAATACAGAACAAGTCTATTTTCAATGCTCACTTGGGCTTTCGTAGCTTCAGATTATGCAACTTCCTTCACCGCAGATGACACCAGGGTGCAGAGCTGGACCCGTACTGCCAGTGATCCGGTTATCCATCTGAAGATTGTGAATTTATTTTATTTTTTTACGTCTTTCAATCGGCCAGTTGGACCTGAGCGTGCACCTGACCTGACACACGTCAGCAGGTTTCACTGTGCTGGCTTTGTAGAGTGAGTTCTCCTGTTTTTAGCTTTTGTTTAACACTTTCCAGCTCCATGGTGTCACATGTTGTGGATCAATTGCAAATCCTCAGATGGGTGATAAGAGCAAAGGGTGGGCGGGGCCACAAGCACAATTAAAACTGCATCAAAAATCAGAGCCACCCCGGCCCACCCATCAAGCACATCATTTTGGCCCGGCGCGACCGAATTTCGGGGTCAGGAAGGGCATGGGCTTGGTCCATAAATCGCAGCTCTAGTCTGTTGAACAAAAATGTTCTTGTTTTATCTCACCTACTCAAAAGGAGCCACACTCGACGACAGCAGAAGACTTTTAGCTGGTTTTACTTGTAAGGACAGATTTTCAGGACGGTTGCACAGATATACAGGAAGTACACGCATGAAGACCAGTCACAAGAATCTGCCATGGGCAGTGTGCGAAGCTTGTTTTTATACTCTTATCATTTTAGCCGAGCTCACAGACTTGGAGGCGTCCTTGGAGTGACATCTGCACATTGCAGCCTCACGAGCTCCTCATTCAGCTTTCTACTAACCCAAACATATGATTCATGGGCGAAGTTAGCATTTTCAGCCATAGTACTGTACGTAGTTAAAAACATCCATAAACGTTGACCAAAAAATCCCTAACACTGTCATCAGCCAACAAGAATGGAACCACCTTTAACTCCTCATAGTACCACGGTGTTGGTTTAAATGCTGCCATTTTAATGGATGTATATATTTTAAAGGAAGTAGCAAAAACAAAAGCTGTGGTTGCAATGTTTTAAAAATGGTGGTTTTGATTCTTGGGAAGGAGACACTTTCAGCGCTGTCTGACTATTCAATGTCCTGCAGTCTGCTGGCGTCAAATCTTTAGCTCAACTGGGCTTTCTTGGACCCTCAACCGAGAATATCCTGTAGTGGAACACCTCGTTTCTCTGAAACTGTCCGTGAGACACTTTTTCTTGGAAAACCTTCAAGGGAAGAGTGGACACTGTTTGTCCCATTAATTTGAACACAGGACACAAATTATCTCACCAAGAGTCTCTAATTTTTGTTCTAATTCAAACAATCACAGTATAACCTTGTGTTTATTGTATGATCATTGTTATTGTTCAATATTTTGATAATCAAAGACTCTGTCTAAGCCAAGGACGAGTCAACATGTACTTTTTAGTATTTGTTTAAATGTGTTATAGACAGTTTAATCAGTTTTAATCATAAAAGCTGGCGCCTGTCTTATATTTCACTTTTCCTCTCCTTTCCACACAACCTCCTCTCCTGACCTATAATAAACTCTCTGACCTCGCCTAATCTCCTACTACTTCCTGGATGCTAACCAATAAGGAAGGAGGGAGTCACAATAGGTCAAACCCTCTTTAAAAAGCGTTCACTTCCTTGAACGTTCAGTGCTGAGTTGAGTTGAGGAGTCAGTTCTTCACATTCAGCCTCTTAAGTTGTCGAGCATTGGCCAAGCGCCAAAGGCCTTGTCCTTAGCTAAGGATTTTACAGCATGCTCGCTGTAAAACCCGAACCGAGCTTCAAAGCTCCAAACCTTTGAATAAGAATTCCTTTTGAGTAATACAGTATTTTATTTTGAAACCAAAACCGGAACAGCCTCTACTTTGGTCCGATTTGAGCGGACGCTGGGACGCTGTAAGGGAACACGCAGGAGACCTGCTTGGACGTAGCTGGACCGACAATCCGTTTACGTCTAATGCTCGCCCTTTTACCGGAGCTGGGACTGATGTCTTCGCAATGTAATGAGTCGATGTTCTGCTAGTGGACCGGCGTTCAGCTGACGTCGCCCAAAGAATGTGCCGTGTTCTGGTTGAAACTTATTTCAAGATAAATCCCCCTCTCTTCTTTCCTCCTTCTCTTACCTATCTCTGCCAGTAACATTAAGTTAAAACATGCTTTCAGATATAAGTTAATTACCATCTCATAACTTTATTCTGTTGTTCCTAAATTACACGTCGAGTAGTAGAAGTTAAAGACGCATGATTTCAGCTGTTTAATATCAAGTTATGGGAAAAATTGATTTCAATCAAGTGTACATGTTATGATGTTAATTTTATTGAGCTGTTAATAAATGACCGCATTTCCTGATGGGTCAAATATAATTAACGTTTCATGGTCACTTATATATAATCTGGTCACACAATTTATAGTTTAATCTAAAAAAGATGAGAATCCGTAATAAATAATTAAATACTACTCTGGACTTGAACTAGTCTTAAAGTAATTACCGTATTTTCTGGACTATAAGTCACACCTTTTTGCCTAATTTGCATGCCCTGCAACTTATAGAGAGGTCAGAATTGTTTATGGATTTTTTCCCATATTTTTAGACCAACTTTTGGCTCTGATATGACCGTTTTTCCATTTTGGCAAAAATGGGGCTGTACCACATTTGTCCGCTAGGGTACAACAACCGTTCCCACCTCATGTGTCCGACGAGAGCCTCCTCTGGACGGACTCAGTCTGTCGCAGCCCGGCCTCCTGCTCTGGAGGTATGAACTAGCTACTTTGCTGTTAGCTCAGTGTTTGTTAGCAAAACAGGTCAAGAACCACAGGACAGATTTTGATCAAACTTACAGAACATAATCACTAGATGGATATTTACAACTGATTAGCTTTATGAGATGTTTTAGATAAAATTCAATGTTTTATAGCCGTAAATGGTCGCGGTTAGCTTCGTTGATTTTTCCTTGTACGTTTGAGCAAATAGCTCATAAACCAGACAGCAGATTTTTTTTCAAACTTACAGAAAGTAATCACTAGATGTACATTTACAAACTGTTAGCTGTTGGAGTCATTTGAGATAAAATTTGATGTTTTATAGACGTAAATGTGTCGCGGTTAGCTTAGTTGTTTTTCCTTGTACTTTTTCAAAGCGAAAAAATTTAAATCCAGCAGATTTGACCATTTCGTGAATTTATTAAGGAACGGTTAAGCTAAGACACATGTTTGCTATAATTTTCAGCAGACAGATAATTGTTTTTACCGTGTTAATCTTGTGAAAAGTCCTCACGTGCATGCTTCTGTGGTCGTCATTTTCAGCAGCGCAAATGACGCGCTGACGCGTCGCGTAGCGGTGACGCATAATAGACGCAACTTATATAAAGGTGCGACCAGTTTATGGATTTTTCCAATTTATTGACAATAATTGGACAAAGCGACTTATATCATACCTGTCAAGTTTTGGATTTAAAAATAAGGGAAATTTTCTGCCGGGTACTCCGAGCCATCCCACTAGCCCAGGGATCTACAACCTTTATGATCAAAAGAGCCATTTCTGCCCCTATGTTCACTAAATTATATGTTTCCGGAGCACCTGCTACAACTGGGATTCTCAACTGGTGGCCCATGGACCACTTTAAGTTTGTTAGAGGACAATTTTCTGACCGGTAGTTTTCTGGCCATTGTAAAGCTGAAAATATCTAATGATTTGTTGATATTTTTACATTTTAAGACTAAAAAAGACCAGATTATCATAAAGAAGGAAAAATAATGTGATCTTTCCCAATTAAAAAATAAAATAATGAACTATGCAGGTCTAGGTAAATTATTTTAATTGTGGAAAAATTAAATATCCTACTTCGAATAAATAAAGTTAACTTATGTTTTACTCCTTCTATTAGTTCTAGTATTCACACATTTGCAAAGGAAATGACAGGAAAAACTGCTAAAACTAGCCCTTTTTGTTGTTATAAGAACAAATAAAATTCAGTTTAAAGTTAGTTTTGATCAAAGCTTGGAAGAGCCACTGCTGAGGGACCAAAGAGCCGCATGTGGCTCCAGAGCCGCAGGTTGCAGACCCCTGCACTAGCCCAACCAAAGTCCAGGACCCCTTACATTTTAAGACAGGTTTACAAGAAATCTAAAATAACTACCTATCAGCCTCTTTCAAACCAGTTATGTGATCAATCTGATATGCCTACCTTTGTGCTGGACGGACTTTTCATGCTGACGGACATCGTTCCTTATACCAGACACTAAAGTCGCAGTTACAAATCTTAAAAAACGCGTAATTTTGCCCCACCACCCTACTCTTCTTTAGGAAAGTAAATTCGCTGTCCCATTTTTCAAGATATTTACACGAAGTCTTAACTTTTTGGGCAGGGACGCCTCCTCTCTCGTTACTTCTCGTTTTCATCTCTGTGTTTTTCCGGGTTTGTTCTCGACCGCGCCGGCACAAACATCGCGAGAACTGCCACCGAGGCGACTGCAGGTGGCAGTTCTCGCGAGGCTAGTGACAGAGGCACCGGAATGACTTTTTTTTTTTTAATATATAATATTATAATACGGGAGATTTCCGGGAAAAATAATAATTCGGGATGACGACGGGAAAGAGGGGTAAAATACGGTAGTTTCCCGGCCAAAACGGGAGACTTGACAGATATGCTTATATAAAGGTGCGACCTATAGTCCAGAAAATACTGTAAGTAAGGTGGTAACAGGTAACTCTGTCTACATAAATAAATAAATAAATAAATGTCCATTTTTGTCATCTGTGTATGTTTCCCATACAAGACGAAATTCGTCTCTGCATTTAACCCAACCACCACCAGGTGGTGCAGTGAGCAGCCATAGAAAGCGCCCGGGGAGCTGGGGAAATAGGTGTGCACTCATAGACACCCCAAGGTGACATCCTTACAATCCTAAGAACTGAGCTGGAAGTAGGTGGCATCACCCAATGGAAAGACGCTGGAGATGCACTGAGTCAACCCGAGCAGGAACGAGTCATGCCATGGAAAAATGTGAAAAAATAAATAAATAAAAGGGGAAATTGTTAGTGAGCAATAAGGTTTGCTGATGTTCCTCTAAAATCTACAGAACATTCAGAATCTGACATCTGGACTGCATTATTGTTTCAACTTAAACATAGTCCAGAGCCACTCAAGTTGCATTTGTGTGCAGTTAACCAGTATACAACCTTCTGCAGGCTGTTGTACCCAAAAATGTAGTAAAGGTGACTTCACAGAGCTCAGTGTCAGAGCAAAAACTGAAGATTTAACCAGTAACCCCCCCCCCGGCAGCTGGCAGCTGTTTTTCTGCACAGCTTCCCTGTGAACGTAACATCAGTGTTGTGCTTAATTGGGTGAAAATAATGCCTCAAAATGCTGCTCAGACCGTGCTTCTGTCATTAGAACGACACACATGAAGCTTACAGCGACCACCTCTCTGTGCATCTCACTAAGGTGAAAAGATAAAATCACTGCAGTGAGATGTCCACCGATCTGCTGCATCATCATATGAGAAAACTGCTGGAATGGGAGCAGAAGTGTTGGTGACAGTGCATCAGCAACTCTGAGGCAACATCATGCTGTCGGTGCGCTGCAGGTAACAGGCTGGTTTGAGATGGAAAAATGGAAACACGGTGTTAATATTACTCATATATATTGATAAAGAAGGTAAAACTTTTGTGTTTGAAGCCCTTTAAAACCAAAACATTCACTTTGTGCTCAGATCAAAGCTAAAATGTAGAACTTAAAAATAATTTAGGAAATATGGGAAGGATTGACACTTATTAAAATGCCACAATTATTTCTTATTACACGCCATCTTGAGCTTTAAAAATTAAATCCAATTCCATTAATCACTGAGATCTGCAGGTAATCCCTGTCATGAGTTTAGTGCAGGTTAGAACGGGCCGATAAGCTGTCACTGTGTGAGAGGTGGGGGACACCTGGACAGGTTGACTCAGAGACAAATGAGACAAACAACCATTCACACTCTCACACACACCTAGGGACAATTAGAGTTACCAATCAGCCTAACATGCATGTTTTTGGTCAGTGGGAGGAAACTGGAATACCCGGAGAAAACCCACACATGCACAGACAGAACGTGCAAACTCCACCCAGAAAGGCCTGGCCGGGATCAACTCATTCAATTCAGTTCAGTTTGTTTATATATAGCACCACAACAAGTGAAGTCGTCTCAGGGCACTGAGCACAAATATTCACACACGCTTCATAAAAAGTCAGTTAATAACATTATTTTTCTAAGGAGCCAGCAGATTGCTTTGGGTTTTCATTCCATCACGGTCTCTCATCCTAAGTGAGCACAGAGGCAACAGTGGAAAGGAAAAACTCCCTCATGAGGAAGAAACCTCCAGCAGAACCAGGCACAGGACAAGCGGTAAGCCCGAGATGACAGCAAGAAGAAAAGAACACACAATGGCAGCGCCAGGACGGAGGCCATCACGCTTTTCTCTACGAGGAAAGATAAAAAATACAAAAAAGTCAGAAATCACGTTACGTGTCATGTTTTCTGCCTCTTCATGCTCTGATCTCTGTCACTCTGCCACGCCCACTCTGCTCTTCAGCTCATCAGCCTGATCTCTGCACCTGTTCTGGTCCTTATTTATGGTAAGTTATCCTCTCACCTCCCCAACCTGCCAGATTATCAAACCCTATTTGGAAGTAGATGTCCATTGTTCTTGTCACAGCTCTGTGTGATCATCACGTCTCAACCTCACGCCTGTCTTCTGGAAAACCCGACCTGCCTGCTCCTTGCCTGTTCTTCTACTGCCTTTCTGACCTTGTTAATGAGCTCCTCTTCTGGCCCAGCGACTACGACTCACGGATCACCCTAAGGATTTATGTCTGGATCTCTGACCTCCTGTGTATGACCCCCACCTCTATGCCTGGACCTTGCCTTTGGATTACCCCTCTGATCACGACTGTCACAACCCTGTTCTTCAGCTGCGCTTCACTCAGTGATGGTGACGTCATCCTGCCCGACTCCAACAGGTGGCCCCCACCTCGCCTGCTTGAGAAGGTTAGTGGCTGTCTTTCTGTTTACCTCCTCACTTACATCAGTTCACTAACTGTCATATCTCTGCAGATTAAACCCGCCATGGGATTCTGACTAGCAGCTGTTTAACAATTTTTTTTAAACATTCTTGTTTTCAGGCATCTTGCTTGAATCCTAAAACCCAACTTTCGTCATTAAGAAAGAATAATCACAAATACAAAACTATTCATTTGTACGCATTTATAACTATTCATTTAAGAAATTAGGTCAATTTGTCCTCCAGTAGTCTATGGTTATAGCAGCATAGGATAAGAAATGGGTCAGGAAAGCAAGCCAACCCCAACTATAGGATTTATCAAAAAGGAAAGACTTGAGCCTAATCTTAAAAGTAGCCAAAGTATTAGCCTCACGGACAAAAACTGGAAGTTGGTTCCACAAGAGAGGAGCCTGATAACTGAAAGATCTTCCTCCCAGTCTTCTTTTGGAAACTCTAGAAATTGCAAATAAGCCTGCAGTTTGAGAGCAAAGTGCTCTGTTAGGAAAATATGGAACAATCAGATCAGTAATATAAGATGGAGCTAGGTTGTTGAGAGCTTTGTAAGTTAGAGGTTTGAATTAAATTCTGAATTTGACAAGGAGCCATTGGAGAGAAGCTAAAACCTGAGAGAGATATGATCTCTCTATCAACTCCCATTAAAACTCTGGCAGCAGCATTTTGGATCAACTGAAGACGTTTTAAAGAAGTCAGAACAAGCGTTCAATACAAAAACAACTGGACTTTATTTGTAACAGAAAACGTTTCACCTTCTATCCAAAGGGCTTTTTCAATTCAAAGAGCAGGCTGACAGTGAAGTTATAAACAGGCTGAGATGACACGCACCAACCTATGTAAATTGAAAGCTGAGATAACGCACACACATACCTGAGATAACATACACATCCTATGTAAACTGACGAATCAACACATCACACCTTAAAGCTGCAGTATGTAGCTTTTTTTATGAACATATTTCTTCACTCTGTCACTACCTCCTGACAGACTGATGTTAGCCAGGTAATCTCTGAAAAAAAATTAAAAAAAATATTGTCCCCTTGCTTCTCCAGGTGGTAAATAAGCATTTCTAAAAAGAAAAGGTGACCCGCCATTTTCCAGCCAATAAAAACAGAGTTTGTAACCAGCCAATAAAAACAGAGCTTGAATTTGAATCAGCCAATAAAAACAGAGCTTGAATTTGAAATTCAACAGACCACAAGGGGGCAGAGCCACATATGGCTCTGAGGGGGAGGGATCAGAATGCTTTGCCTGTTGAAAATATTTCTAACTGCTGCAGTTCTACAGAAACTGCATACTGAACCTTTAACAGTAGGGGTTTCTTAAAGTCTTTGTCTAATTCACAGAGGCGGCTACTCTGTTCTCATCAGGTGTGAACCGTCTGGGAATCAAACTTAAAGCTGCATTATATGTCTTTGAAAGTTGGAACCTGAGCCCCCCCCCCCCTCTGTTAAGAGACGGCCTTTCTTTTTTGACATAAACAGCTTTTTTCACACCCCTCTCAAACCATCTGTGTTCTCCGTCCAAAATGTGAACATTTTGGTCCTCAAATGAGTGACCCTTGTCAGTGAGGTGGAGATGAATAGCTGAGTTTTGTCCGGAAGAGTTGGCTCTCCTGTGTTGGGACATTTGTCTGTGAATCGGCTGTTTTTAAAGAAGCATTTGGACACCCAGATAATAAACCATTGCAATAGTCCAGTCTAGACGTGACAAATGCATGAACAAGTTTTTCCGCATAGTTTTTAGATCAGATGTTTCTAAGTTTAGTGATATTACACAGGTGGAAGAAGGCGGTTCTAGTAGCATTTTCAAAGTGGCGGATAAAAGACATGTCCTGATCAAAAATAACACCAAGATTTTTAACATTAGAACTGGACACCAGATTAATTCCATCTAGCATTGGTGAAAGACTGAAAAATGTATTCCTAAGATGTTCAGGTCCAAAAGCCAATACCTCAGTCTTATCTGAGTTTAAAAGCAGAAAATTTCAGGTCATCCAGATTTTTTATGTCTTTAAGACATGTTTCTAGTCTAAGTAGCTGATTGGATTCATTGGGTTTCATGGACAAATATAAGTGAGTCATCAGCACAACAATGAAAATGTATCCCATGCTGTTTAATAATATTACCTATAAGAAAAGTTTATTGGTCCAAGTACTGAACCTTGAGGAACCACATAACTAACATTTCACTTCAATCCATTCAATCCAGCAACCATATCGTAGAGAGCACCACCACACCATCCTGATTATTTTCAGAAATATTCAAAATGGTCCATGTTTTCAGTTCCCTTATCAGTCAGGTTCACTGCGGTGCAACACATGACTATGGGAATTGTGCCTCCGCCCGGTTCACCTGAAGAAATACAATCACGCCTTTTAAGGCAAGTGGGTGTCAGCGTCACCATGGGCCTGCCCCCCTGGTAAAAAGGGCGCTGACGACCCACGTTCATCCTCTTTTGCCCTTCACCTTGCTTCACACCTGAACTTCGCAGGACTCTGTGTGACTGGATCGCTCGACTGGAGGTGAGCTCGCTCCCTGCCCAGACCATCACGGACTTCCCTGCGAGCACTTTGTTTAACGGGACGCTATCCTAGTGCCATCGACTTCGACTTCAACATTTTCTGCTGTTTCATCGCCCAGTTTGGCGGGACGCTAACTGCGCCACACACTACCTGCTAAGCTAACAGAGCTAACAGGTTAGCTACCACGAACAACGCAGCGAGAGGATTCAATGTTTTCTGTTGTTTTGTTACCCAGTTTAGGGGGACGCTAACTGCGCCACACGCTACCTGCTAAGCTAACGGAGCTAACAGGTTAGCCACCACGAACAGTGCAGCGAAAGGATTTCTTCAAACCACGTTTAATGGCGACTAAATGGTTTCAACTCGACGTTTCTTCTCGGCCATGGCTCCGGAGAAGAGCAAGAGGAAATCGAAGAACTCCAACAAGACGAGCAGGCCTGCGAGCCCCGGCTCCCGACCTTGCCCCAGCGGTTGTGGCCATTTCATCTCAGCAGCGGACACCCACGAGGCCTGTCCGTTCTGCCTAGGAATGGTCCACGCAAAGACAGCTTTGGACTCCCCCGAATCTTGCCCTCACTGCAACCAGCAGCGTGAGGTGGCGAGACGAAGGCGCGTGGACTTCGTGGCCAAGGCCATTGGCAGTTCCACCGCGGCGCGAGAACCGCTCCTCACAGAGGCAGACGAAATGGAGGACAGTGGCGCTGGGACCTGGGGTGAGACAATGGATGTTGTTGCCCCCGTGGGGGACTCCACAGTAGAGTTCAACACGAGGGACTTTTTGCGAGCCGACAAGCTCTCTCTAACAGCCTCGGGCAAGATAACGGACGACGAGGCGGACAATGAGGAGGACGGAGAAGACGAGGACTTCTCCCAGAGCCCAGTGGCAGGTCAACCAGAGACGGACGTGTCTACCCCTGCTCTGTTCGAGCTGTACCGCAGAGCCACGGACACTTTTAAGGTAACTTGGCCAGAACCCCCCCTCGACAACAAGTAACAAGGTTGGCGGGGAACTTCTATTACGCCAAGCAGCAGATAGCCACGAGGCACAAGATGCGCATCTTTCCCGCCTTCCAGACTGAGCTGATGTGCACTTGGGCTGAACCCAGGCCCCCCTTGACACTGCCTCTCTCCCAGTTTCTGGACGTGGATGGAATGGAGGCGGCGGGCATGGCCCACATTCCTCAGATGGAGGAGACTTTGGCGGCTCATTTGGCCCCCAGGACGTCGAGCTCCAAACCCACTCTGCTAGCAAGGCCTGCCATGTGTCAGCCTCGCAGCTCAAGAAGAGCTACCGAGCACACGGCCTCACTGTGCGTGCCATGAACGCCTCTGCAATGATGCAGGCCTACCTGGCCGAAAAACTGCAGGAGCTCCAGCAGACCTCCAACAAAAGAAAAGTGGCAGAGGTTCTGGACGAGGCGCACAAGGCGACAGACTTTATCCTCTGCCTCATGGGAACTGCAACCATCGCTCAGGGAAAAGGTATGGCCGAGACAGTGATCGCTCAGCGTCATTTGTGGTTGACCCTGACAGACCTTCCAGAGGGCCAGCGTGCCCCGTTCCTCCACCATCCCATCCAGCCCACAGGCCTGTTTGGCGGGGAGTTGGAGCAGATCCAGAGTAGGCTGGATCAGTGGAAGAAACAAGAAGAAGCCCTGTGTGAGGGGATGCCCAGAAAACATTTTGTGCAACCCAGAGAATGGAGTGGACACAGGGGCCAACAGCAGCGACACCACTCCGCCACTTGTCGACCAGCTCAGAAAAGGCCAATCCTCGAGAGGGAGCAGCGGCCGAAACCTACCTCAGAGCCTCCTCAGGTAGGCCAGGCCTGGTCGAAGAAGAGGTTCGTACCATGTCAGGTAGGACCACCACGGTCCTCCTCAGCGAACCGTGACAGGAAGCAGAAGTCAGCCTGAGCCAGAACCGCTTCACAGCCATTCAGGCGTTTTCACCCAAAGGGAAAAGAGGAAAGCCGAACTTTTAATACCAGCTTTTGTGCTAAAGAAGCCACAATTAACTGGTCCATAACATGTAAACATACAAAATCACTCAAATGTTTGTGTAATAAAGAAAAATTGTTGTTTGAGCATGACAATAATGTCTCAGAAAACACAAAACGTTCTTTGTCCCGTCTTAGCATTAGAGAGGAAAACACAATACCCTTTTATGCAAAATGTGTCAATAAGGAGACAAGGGGACCGGTTCACATACCTGGCTTCCCTTGCTCTGATAAGACACAGTCTCTCAGGAGACACAATGAGCCCCTGCAAGGGGTCAGAGACCTGTCTGCCCCAGACAAACCCTCTGACCCCTGCATAGGGGCAGACAGGCCTGCTGAAGAGCGGGCAGAGGTGGGGCGCTCTCTTGCCGCCCTCCCCCCTCACACACAAGGTAAACATGCCCTCCAAGCTGACAGCATGTGCTGTAGCATGGGAGGCTTGTAGCCCATGTCCCTGGGTTATGTCAACCATAACTCATGGGTACAAGCTGTAATTTTTCAGATAACCACCACCCTTCCTGGGAGTGGTGAAGTCAGCCATAACCCCATCTCCCGCTCATGTTCTGAGGGAGGAAATTTGCTCCATGATGCAGAAAGGTACAATCGGGACAGTTCCTGCTCACGATGTAAACAGAGGTTACTTCAGCAAGTACTTCATCATTCCAAAGTGAGGGGGCGGTCTCAGGCCGATTTTGGATCTGAGAGGTTTAAACAAAAGGATGCGTACGTTCAAGTTCACCATGTTGACCCTGAGATAGGTAATCTATTCGGTACGCCCGAGAGATTACTTTTGCAATGTGGACTTAAAAGATGCAGGGACCAGTACGCCAGTGGGGTCTGGACCCAGCAGGAAGCCCGGCTCCACATAAATTTCCTGGAGCTCTCAGCATTGTTTCTGTCACTGAAACATTTTTACAGGAAAGGCCTGATCAAACACCAGCACGTCCTGATAAAATCAGACAACAGGTGCACTGTGGCTTATGTAGTGGACCAGATGGTGGTCCCTGATACACCTTCGTTTCTTTGAACTGTCCCAGTGACACCTTTTCACTGATACTTTCAGTAAAAAGACATTAACACTATTTTATTACATTATTTGAATCAAAACACATATTATTTCATAAGAGACTCTCTTTACTTTTACTTTGTTTGATTCAGGTATAATCAAAGCATAACCTTGTGTTATTCACATGAGCAATGTTATTTTTAATATGCTAATGTATTCTTAATATGTGGAACAGGAACCAGAATGCTGTCCAAAGTTGAGAATTGTGTCAAGTTGTACTTTTCAGAGTTGTTTAGAAATGTTAAGACGTTAATCAAATGCTTAATCAGTAATCTGTATAACTGGCGACATGTTTCTGTCACTTGTCTAAACACTGTCACTGAATAATCTTCACTTCTAAAACTTTTGATAACTCTTCTGACCTAAACTAAATCCCTCCCATTCTCTGGCAAACAGCCAATGAGCGGATGGATTTGACTGGGTCAACCCTCCTCTCTTAAGGCTCCACTTCCGTTCTGAGCTTAATGGTGCATTCACACCTAACAGCGTTTCAACTTCCAAAAAGCTCGTCACGCACGCAAGTGGACGCACTTGGTGTCCAGACCAGAACGCCAGAACGTGAAACTGCTGCGGGGTGTGTGGGAGGAGCTTACAGGTAAACCGAGTCCTCACTGCACTCCGCCAGGCGAGGAGCTTTTTATTTCTGTCTCTGTAGAGCAGACTTGACTGGTCGTGAAGGACTTGTCGCGAACACACAGCTACAATGAGTTTCTCTTCCATAGTCCATGACTCCGCGGGTTTTTTCTGTGTCCCACAAACAATACGTCACATAGTTGCGCAATCGTTTCCGCGTCACATAGGGACTCTCCCCCTGACCCCCTCTCTTCTCCCCCCGACTCTCCCTGATCAACCAATCAGGGAGAGTTGAACGGCGTTTGAACGTTTGAACCGCAAAATCTTCAGCTAGATCAAGGAGTGCTTTGGAGGCTGACGCGGGTTCACGTGCACGGAAAAACGCTTTCCATCACGCTCAACACGCACGTGACGCCCGACGCCAAGACGCGGCTGGAAGCGCGTCCCCCATTGACTTTGCATGTAAGCTGGACGCTCCTGCCGTTGAAACGCTGTTAGGTGTGAATGCACCATTAGAGTCTGCTGAGGAACTCAAGCCATGAAGTTCCCCAAAGAGCTGATATGAATGCCAGTCACACGCTAAGGACGCGTCATTCAGTTAAAGATTTTATAACATGCCTGTTATAAATCCACTTCAAGCTGTAAAATGCTTCACTTTAGTGAAATTCCTTCAAAGGAATGTTTTATCTTGAAAATCAAACCGGAAACAGTTTCACTACCTCGCTGAGGTCGATGCGGATCTCAGGAGACGCTGAAGGTGAACACTTGGAAAGCCTGCAGAAACGTAGCAGTGCGGACAGTCCATGCACGTGAAGGCTAACCCAACTTTACCATAGCTTGGACGATGAATCTTCGCAAAGGTAAAAAGTTGTTGTTCATAGCGAACCTGGGTCCAACGGACGCTGATCAAGAGTGGGTCGTGTTTCCTGGTTAAACTCCCTTCAAGATAGTACCTCTCCTCATCCTCCATTTTCTTTCATCCTCCATTTTCTCTTCCCTGAAACTTTCTTATTTAAGCCAGTAAACTTAAGCTAAATGCCTGCAGAGATAGAAGTTATTATAAGTTCGATAACTTGTGTCCTGTTGTTCCTATGAAATTACGGACGCGTGTTTCATCTATGCAGAAGTTAATTATAGGAAACCTGATCAACCAATCATGTAAATATGTTGTGATGTAATTTATGATTCTGTTAAATAAATGGTTCAGTTCTGCTGAACCAACATAAGTTAACATTTCATGTCTTTACATCTCACCTCCAAAGTCACAGAATTATTGGTATTAAACTGAAAAAGAGAGAACTCGTTTTAATATTGATGGTAAGTTTGTGTCAGATAAAATCTACTCAATCTATCATCTGGAATATTGTACAGTCAGCAAAACTGACTGGTGCGATATCCCTACAACTACATCAACTGGGAAAGAGGGACACAGTCCCCTCCTGATGCTGACGCAGAAGTTGCTCACATGGTGCAGCTCCCAGATCTTGTCACTGAGGGCAACCCACGTGCCAGGGGAGCAAAACCATGGGGCAGACGTCCTGTCAAGGGGGGCCCCCTCCCCTCAGAATGGTGCCTGAGCCCACGCATTGTGGACCAGATCTTGGCACGATACGGGAGGGCAGACGCAGATCTGTTTGCCTACAGCGACAACACTCACTGCGTTCTGTACCACTCCATACGGGACGTGAACCCACCATTGGGGATGGATGCCCTGACGTATAGCTGGCCAGCAGGAAGGCGGTATTACGCGTTCCCCCCATCCCTTTGATTCAAGCGACGCTGGAGCGTGTACGCAGGGGAGCTCTCTCTCTAATATTGGTAGCCTCCAGGTAGCCAAAGAAAGCATGGTTTGCAGAAGTGATCTCACTCCTGGCAGGAACACCTTGGCAGCTGCCCCCCCCCCCACAGGGACCTGTTGACCCAGGCCTACGGGCAGATCCTGCATCCACGCCCAGAGCTGTGGCAGCTCTGGGTCTGGCCGCTGAGAGGGACCACTTAATGGCTTCCAACCTACCCAGTAGTGTGGTAAACACAATACAGGAAGCGAGAGCACAGTCTACGCAGACACTCTATGCACGTAAGTGGCGTGTTTTTGAGAACTGGTGTCTAGAGAGGAATATTGCTCCATATCCATAAGGGAACAAGATGGTATAGAGGCAGGGCAGCCAGCTCAGGACCGGAAGGTCCCGGGTTCGATCCCCGGTCATGGCATACCTCGTTGTGTCCCTGGGCAAGACACTTAACCCAGAGTTGCTTCCGGTAGGACTGGCTGGCGCCTTGCATGGCATCTACTGCTACCGGTGTATGAATGTGTGTATGAATGGGTGGTTGGCTGGTACTGTGAAGCATTTTGGGGCCCCTCATAGGGGGCTAGAAAGCACTATATAAGTAAGCTCCATTTACCATTTAACTATGCTTGCTGGTAGAGTTTTTTGATGTCTCATATCGTGTCCTAATAGACAAGATGTGAAAGATATTTTTTGTAATACCACTATCTACCCTCATGGTTCTTTTCCTTTTTCATATCTAAGATTATCATTCTGATAAGGAATTAGATGGCCGCGCTGATAACCAGCTACAGCTTCGTACACTTAGTCCAGCTTTCGGACGACTGTGCGTACATGTTCCCGTTGTACCTTGGTACAATGTCCATCCATCCATCCATCTTCTTCCGCTTATCCGGGGTCGGGTCGCGGGGGTAGCAGCCTAAGTAGGGAGGCCCAGACTTCCCTCTCCCCAGCCACTTGGAGCAGCTCCTCCGGGGGAATCCCAAGGCGTTCCCAGGCCAGCCGAGAAACATAGTCCCTCCAGCGCGTCCTGGGTCTTCCTCTGGGTCTCCTCCCGGTGGGACATGCCCGGAACACCTCACCAGGGAGGCGTCCAGGAGGCATCCTAACCAGATGCCCGAGCCACCTCAACTGGCTCCTCTCGATGTGGAGAAGCAGCGGCTCTACTCCGAGTCCCTCCCGGATGACTGAGCTTCTCACCCTATCTCTAAGGGAGAGTCCAGCCACCCTGCGGAGAAAACTCATTTCAGCCGCTTGTATCCGAGATCTTGTTCTTTCGGTCATAACCCAAAGCTCATGACCATAGATGAGGGTGGGAACGTAGATCGATCGGTAAATTGAGAGCTTTGCCTTTTGACTCAGCTCTCTCTTCACCACGACAGACCGGTACAGCGCCCGCTTCACTGCGGACGCTGCACCTATCCGCCTATCGATCTCACGCTCCAGTTTTCCCTCATTCGTGAACAAGATCCCGAGATACTTAAACTCCTCCACTTGGGGCAGGACCTCCTCCCCGACCCGGAGAGGCATATGTCAGAGTGAGAGTGGTACAATGTCAATAAAGATATTCTGATTCTGATTTTTATACTTTATATTTGTGTAACTGGGACCCTGTGTACATAATTTAGTTCCACCTCATGTACCACATGTGATGGAAACAACAATAACATTGACTTGAACTTGAACTATATTCATACCATCTGCTCATTACAGACTCATGTTCAGGCTGCTGTTTAATAAATTGTATTATATTATATTAGTATTGTTTAGTGTATATCTTAGATCCTTATATTCTGTTTCAGTTTATACTTTATGTTTTTGCTATTTTGGGGTGTAACTGGGACTTTGTGTACACAATTTTGTTCCACCTCATGTACCACATGCGATGCCAATGACAATAAAATCTTACTTTCTTGAACCTTAAAACACCACTGAATTATTTTTGTAATTTGAACTGATGAGTTTGTCTTATGTGTTTCTGTAGAGACATGTTTTGTGGTCACCATCTTCATTCCTCTTTTTATTGTCTTTTTATTGTTGTATTGCTTTGGTTTGTCTCTGAGCACCATCAAACATTTTCAATTTATTTGACCACAAAGAAAGTTTAACTGCAGACAATCTTTAGTTTTGCAACATTTGAGCTTTCTATGTCCAAAATAGTTTTCTGAATGTTTTTATTTGTATGTTTGACATTAACTATAGGTGTCCCTAGGTGCGAACACCATAGATATGGGCACAGTGGCCACTGCAGCCTGGAAAGGAAGAAGTAGGTAAAGAAAATGAATGGATGGATGTTGACAATGAGTTCAATACATGTACAAAAAATACCCCAAACTAATTATTTTATGTTTACTCTGTAAATGAGCTGTGTTGGATGCTTTCCCCTCCCCTTTCTTTGTAGTCTAACCCTCACATTAACTTTGTATTTCCTTTATTGTTAATCTAACAAACCTGGGAATTTATTGGGCTTAAAGAACTGGTGTAATCTTGAGTTTTTGTATAAATGCCCAATGTCAATCTTTTTAATTAGCTGTCTGACAGAGGAAATTCACCGCATGCTGCTGCAGAGCTGAGCTTTTAACAGTGTTTGGCGGCACAACAGAAATCTGAAATAACCAACACACAGGTGCATCTGACAGGAGAGCAGATTAGATGGGAGGATATCCTGGGAACCTGCTCTAAATCATCTCTAAAAGTCATTTATTGCTTTATCCTGACATCACATCTGAACTGTGAAAATGCTGCTTTACCCACAAGCCTTCCGCACAATTAGCTTTGTTTTAAAACTACCCGCAGACTTCTTTAGTTCTGGTTTGTTTTGAGGCTTTTCTGTTTCTGAAAACAGAGATCTGATCTCACTTAATTAAAAATGTTAGTGCGGCTCTTAAAATCGGGGAATTTAAAAGAGTAAAATTAGAATGGGACAAATAAACTTGAGTTTTATAGCCACAAAACACCTCAAAAACATTTAGGTATGGCCAACAAAGAGCTGTAAAAGTAAGTGCAATGAAATGGGCTGATTGGCAATAAGTCAATATGAGAAATGGACATTTTAGAGAGACTGAAGCTTCCAGAAGTGAAGATGGGCAGGGGTTCAGCAGTTTGCACAATCCTGGAAAGACACAATCAGTAATAATAATAATCAGTAATAATTAATAATAATCAGAAAGGTATACACAAGTATTAGAACATCACATGAAACAACAAAACAAACAAAATAAAAGAGCCTGGACTGTTGAACAGCTAGAATCCTACAAGAGAAGAATGGGGCAACATTCCCTCCAAAACCTCCAAAGATCCATTTCACATTACATAAAATAGTAGTTTATGAGATTTACAAATCGTTCCATTTTGGTTTTATTTCATTTTATGCAACGCACTAACCTTTTGAAGTTGGCGAATGAATCCAACAATTTT
>JBBPBX010020655.1:0-11087 GCA_038048925.1 Garcialebias charrua | reverse complement strand
GAAATCTGTTTTAAACGTCCAAAATCGCATTTTTGATTCATATAAACTGGTTCAATCTTTAGTGTCCAGAATCCATTTTTCCAAACTGATTTTATAAAGTAAACCCATGACTAGGCCTGTCGCAATAAACAGTAAATCAATTAACCGCATGATAAATGAAAATTATTAACCTCACTGACCCCTCACTTTCTCTTTAACATCTGTTTTAACGATCCAAAATCGCGTTTTTGGATCGTTAAAAGCAGCTAAGCTGAGAAGCTAAGCTACGAGCTAAGCTAACAGGCCGAATAAACTTCTGTCTTGTCGAAGCTCCAAAATTCACTGTTGAAACCTGTGCCTTTGTGTGAAAAGTTGTTTTTCTCTGCAAAAAGAAGCTGAGAACTTGTTTACGTATTTTTTTGTAATTAAAAGCTGTGTGAAAAATGCTATGCTAAAGAGCTCAAATCACAGAGCGTACGCCATGTCACCATGTCAGCCCATGTCACGTCAAGGGCCCTCCCTACCACTTTTCTTAAAGAGACACGCTCAACTATCCATCCATTGGTTCAGACAGGCTTATACTGTCATCAGGTGGTCAAAAAAGGTACTACACTCCAAACAAATCAAAAATTCTTTTAAAATTTGACAATTAATTATTGTTAAATTTCAAACAATATTATCTTTTATCGCAATAATTTTTGAGACAATTAATCGCCCAGCAAAATTTGCTTTCATGACAGGCCTACTCACAGAGTGGATAAAATCAGTTTGCTGGTGATAAGATGGCCTCCAAGGCCTGCCCTCTCCCCTGTCAATTTCTTTAAGGCAGCCATGCCAAAGTGGTTCAAAACACCAATGTTCATGCTCATTAATCTAGGTATTAATCCAGTAATGTTCAGTCAGGTCATCTGGGCAGTTTATTTTGTTGCTGAGATGTTTCATCCTTCATCCAAAGGACTTCTTCCCTGAGACCACACCTTGTCACCAGGAAACTGGTTTTATCCACTCTGGGAGTGAGCTGTTTGTGGGATTCAGTTTGGTATGGTGGCTCCTCAGACTGAATAAGTCCTTTGGATGAAGGACGAAACGTCTCAGCAACAAAATACCCCGTCCAGATGACCTGACTGAACATTATTGGATTTATACCTGGATTAATGAGCATGAACTTTGTTGTTGGGGAATCAATGATCAGTAACATAACTAATCACAAGTCACTCATAAAAATATAAAATAGTAAAACACAGGGGTGGCACAGCCATGCAGTTCTTGGAGCTCTTGTCTCATGCAGGTCACAGGTTTGAACCTTTGTCCTTTCTGGGTGGAGTTGGCACGTTCCCTCTGTGCATGCGTGGGTTTTCTCCGGCTACTATTCCTCCAGACAAAAAAACAACAACACGCACGTTAGTTTAATCAGTAACTCAAAATTGTCTGTAGGTGTGAGTGACAGCATGAACAGTTTGTCTCGTTTGTCTCATGTGTCCCTGTTATGGACTGGAGACCTGTCCAGGGTATCCCCAGGCCCCTCCCACAGTGACTGTTAGAGACAGACAGACCTGATAAACCAGGGTATCCCCAGGCCCCTCCCACAGTGACTGTTAGAGACAGACAGACCTGATAAACCTAGGAAAATTTATATAAAAATGGGTGGATGGATGGTAAAATAAAATAAAAAAGCACAATGATAAATTTGAAGCTGCTTCACATGATGCAGCTGCCAGTTGATGAACTGATTAATCTGTTGCTTCAAGGCAATATTTAACATTTAGCAAATTCTTTCTCACAAACCCTCCTGCGAACATTAATTGCTCTCCGTCTTTATAAACAGCAGCTTTGGTTCATGTGCAGGTGGCACCATGTTTGGTTCTTCTGTCTGAGCAATCTCTGACATTATCAATGATTTATTGATTTAATAAAGACTCAAACTGGAAGTTATCAGTGCTGGTGGCACAAAGAGAAAATGTTTTGTATAAACAAATCTTTCACAGCGTTCAGCTGCCAATTCTCAAACAATGACTATTTCTTAAAGACGTGCAGTGGGAAAACACCTACATACTTATGGCAATTTTTAGGATTGCTGGTTGCCAGAGTTGGACAATATGGCTTTTGTCTACCTATTTGTTTGTCTTCCTCTGAGATACAGATGGGAGATAAAGCGCAGACTTGGTAGACGTTCTGATGCTTCTGACTCAGCTTTATGATGCAGCTGTCACAATGTAATGATAAGATCAGCTGCAAATATGAAGCACGTTCACTGAACAAGGTGGGTGGTGAGACTTATCAATATTCAAATTCATAACCATGTGCCAGGTAAGAATGTGGTGGGAACAAAAAAAAAAAAACTGAGACTAAAAGTCAACTTTTAGTGCTCTGAAAACTCTTGAATTTATTTTTTAAATCATAAAATGCAGCTTACAATGGATTTATTTTAAATTTGCATGTATTTAATTTAAAGCCTTTGTGTTGAGGATTTTAAATGCTTTTTCCATCTGACTTTATAAGTTTGTCTTTTAGCATCATGCGAGAAGTTTATTTTTAATTTAGATTTTATTAGTGTTATTATGAGGCTGTTTAAATGTGTTTTTAAGTCTTCAATATGTTGCTCTGTTATAGTTTTATTTATTTTTTTGTTCTGTACAACACTTTGGTCCTATGGTTGTTGAAAGTGATTTACAGTAAAAAAAAGATATAGTAAGGTGTGGTATTGTTTGAAAGACTTGTGTACAATACTGTAAACTAAACTTATCGGTATAGAAAGGTCTAAAGTTTAAAAAGACACTACTATAATGAAACAGAAATAACAATGAATTGATTGTTTAAGGAATGATTTGTCACAGAGCCTTTAAAATATGAGGGAAATGAACAACTAGAAGCAAAAGAATTAGTGTCAGGAAATTGTTGCTGCTTCAAGAAATTGTGAAATAAAACACATTACACATCCTGGTTATTAATATGTTGACCTGCTACCATCAGGCAGACAATAAGATCTAATAAAACCATAACAAATGACACCTGACAGCAAAACCCACAGCTAAAAAATGAAAATTATACCAATGCTGGTGGAACAAAGCTGGAAGAAAAAAAAAATTAATATCCACTTATTTGTTTTTCTTTTTTTTATTGTAATAGTTATAAACAAGTTGTATGATGCAATGACTGAGTTTACATATTTTTAGTTCTGTTGTATAAGTGAAAACTTGAAGTTGTTAACTATCAAGAGGAAAAAGTCAGCATAGTGGTGCAGTGGGTACTTCTCAGAGGGTTGCCGGATCAACTCCCATCCAGAGACCATTCTGGGTGGAGATGGCATGTTCTCTCCATCTCAGTGCATGCGTGGGTTTTCTTCGGGTACTCTGGTTTCCTCCCACAGACCAGAAACATGCATGTTCAGCTGACTGGTAACTAAATTGTCTTTAGATGTGAGTGAGAGAGTGAATGGTTGTTTGTCTTTAAGTGTCCCTGTGATGGACTGGAGACCTGTCTGGGTGTCCCCCACCTCTTGCACAGTGATTGCTGAACATGGACACCAGTGACCTCCGTTGCCCGAAAAGAAAGAAGTGGGTAAAGATAAAGATAAAGGATAAATGATCAAAGACTTGACTGAGCACCTGAGATGTCCTGTAGCTGATCAGCAGCTGTATGACAAGTTTATTTGAGCTAACTCTGGAAATCACCTTGATGGAGAAAAAAAATCCTGCTTCTCTCTGTCAAACTGTTGTCCCATTGAGTAAGCTAAAAGACTGAAACAAATTGTGCCTTTGTGAAAATAAAGAGCCTAATGATCCTATTTTAAACTAGAAAAACCGCATTTCCTACGAAAATGCACGTGTGAATGCCTCAGCGCCGCTCCGCCCTTCTCGCGGCGACCGCGGGAAGTCGAGCTGGTCCACCCCGAAACACTCTCGTGCCTTTCCCGTACCCGTTCGGCACCCAGTGCGTGCACTCAATTTGGTCCACATTCCAAAATGGCCGCCTTCCCATTTATCGTACAACGTTGACGCCAGAGGGTTTTCTGTGCGTCTTGGTGAATTGGACAAGTGTACCAAATTTCATGATCCTACGTGAAACTAAGGCCAATGCGGAGGGTAATTTGAAATATTCTAGGTGGCGCTCTTGAGCCCTTTCTGTTGCAATTTTGGCCACGCCCCCAAAATATGTAATTTTTCACCAGTCCTGACGAGTCTGCCAAATTTGGTGAGTTTTGGGATATGATAAAGCTCCCAAAAGGCCAAACGTATTGTGACGGCGTTACGTCTGATTCGCCACATCGCCACGCCCACATGCTCCACCCAAAACAACCAGTCGTGGAAAGCTTGTTACAGCAACATGTCTTCGGTCACTGGACAGACCGTCACGCTGATTAGGTAACAGGTGTCCGATCGGGATGTTCAATGTACAACTGTACACTTCCTGTTGTGAGGGGGCGTGGCTTAATTATTGTCATGATTTGACCATTCAGTATTGCAGGGGACCGGATGTGGGTCAATCACTGAAGGTTTGATGTATTAGACTGTTTTCGTGTAGGTGCTATTAGTGTTTCGTTTGTGACGGCGTGACGGCTGATTCGCCACATCGCCACGCCCACATGCTCCACCCAAAACGGTCAGTGTTGGAAAGCTTGTTACAGCAACATGTCTTCGGTCACTGGACAGACCGTCCCGCTGATTAGGTAACAGGTGTCCGATCGGGACGTTCAATGTATAACTGTACACTTCCTGTTGTGAGGGGGCGTGGCTTAATTAATGTCATGATTTGACCATTCAGTATTGCAGGGGACCGGATGTGGGTCAATCACTGAAGGTTTGATGTATTAGACTGTTTTCGTGTAGGTGCTATTAGTGTTTCGTTTGTGACGGCGTGACGGCTGATTCGCCACATCGCCACGCCCACATGCTCCACCCAAAACGGTCAGTGTTGGAAAGCTTGTTACAGCAACATGTCTTCGGTCACTGGACAGACCGTCCCGCTGATTAGGTAACAGGTGTCCGATCGGGACGTTCAATGTATAACTGTACACTTCCTGTTGTGAGGGGGCGTGGCTTAATTAATGTCATGATTTGACCATTCAGTATTGTAGGGGACCGGTTGTGGGTCAATCACTGAAGGTTTGATGTATTAGACGGTTTTCGTGTAGGTGCTATTAGTGTTTCGTTTTTCACGGCGAGATACCTAACTTTGAGGCCAGGCCACGCCCCTTCACCATATATGAAAACGCGAGATGTTGATCATTTTTTACTCCCCCATGTCTGAGTGATGAGTCTGCCAAATTTGGTGAGATTTAGGATATGATAAATCCTCCAAAAGGCCTTTTCATTTTAGCCCCATTCATTTTCAATGGAAAAAAAATGGCCGAAAAGGCTTAATATTTCAAAAAGCGAAAGTTGCAGCATTACCAAAAGTCATAGCTGGATTGTCCTGAGCGAGCTGAACATTTTGATATATGAATCGTTGAAATGGCACAAATACTCTAGGAGGAGTAGGACGCCAAAAAACGTACGGATGGAAGATAGTAACATCTATAAAGAATAATAATAATAAATATAAACACAATCTCTATAGTGTGAATGCCTTGTTGGCATTCACACAATTAAGTTTTTGGTAATTAATCCAATGTGTCAACCCAACAGTGGTCCATCCCTTGAGTTTAGGAGTTTTCTATGCCTGAAGGATTCATGTTGGGGTTAGGGGGTTAAAGCTGCAGTATGTAGCTTTTTTTATGAACATATTTCTTCACTCTGTCACTACCTCCTGACAGACTGATGTTAGCCAGGTAATCTCTGAAAAAAATTAAAAAAAATATTGTCCCCTTGCTTCTCCAGGTGGTAAATAAGCATTTCTAAAAAGAAAAGGTGACCCGCCATTTTCCAGCCAATAAAAACAGAGTTTGTAACCAGCCAATAAAAACAGAGCTTGAATTTGAATCAGCCAATAAAAACAGAGCTTGAATTTGAAATTCAACAGACCACAAGGGGGCAGAGCCACATATGGCTCTGAGGGGGAGGGATCAGAATGCTTTGCCTGTTGAAAATATTTCTAACTGCTGCAGTTCTACAGAAACTGCATACTGAACCTTTAACAACAAAAACACACTTCTGAATATGGTACAAAAACTGAAACTGTGTGAAAAACCATCACACGTTGAATGTTTGTTTTATTAGTAGAAAGATATGAACCCATGGGTCTCTGATGCTTCGCGGTCACTATTAAATGTTCTATTAGAGAAGTCCTATACACTTATGCATGCTCACAACCACACACAAATAGATGCAGGGATGCACATGCAGGTATCGTATGTAGATAGGTAGATGTGCATGTAACTGCATATGCATGTATATGTATGTATGTGTGTATGTATATACTGTATATATGTAGGTATAGGTATATATATATATATTTATAAAAATCTACTGCAAAGACATGAATATTCTGTCTTTTATACAAACGTGTTTTGTTATTGTGTTCTGTCATGTTCTTTGCAGGTTTGCGGTCGGCGGTCGGGTGTGTTTGCCTTGTGCTTTCTGTGTGTATTTGTCATGTTTTGTGGTCTTGCTTTCCGTCTTTCCTTTCTTTCTATCCTATTTAATAATAAAAAATATTCATAATGGTGTGAAGAGGATGGCTATAAGGTGAGAAGGGAGGCCATCTATAAAAGGGAAAAAAAGAAAGAAAGATATGAACCCATGATGCCTGTTTTTGGACGTTTAGACCACAAACTCCATGGGTCAGTTTCACAGTCAGGGCTTAAATAAAACCAGGCCTAAGCTGATCTTGTCTAACTTAATCCACATTAATCCAATTGCTTTCTGGCTTTGTGCACTTTTTTTTGCAATTTGATTCACTCACCACACAAACAGCTGTTTCACAGTGGACAGTTTCACATGCCAAACATCTCCAAGGGATAAGTGCTTGTAAGGAAGGAGGTATAGGTGCTGCTGAGTTACATAAAATCTTTGTCTGAAGCAAACAAATTATTTCAGTGGTGTGCATACGAAAACGGTCACGGAAATATGTATCATCAAATTAATTCAGTGGGTTACTCAGGTATATTCAGGTCTCTGAGAAATCTTTCTGGTCTTGGTGGCATGACCGATGTAGTCAAGATAATCCATTTTGCCCATCCACAGTGAAGCATACAACCTTTAGGGCGGCCGTGGTGTAGTGGTAATGGCAGTCGTCTCCCGATCGGAAAGTTGGCGGTTCGACTCCCGGGACCCGCACCATGTGTCGTTGTGTCCTTGGGCAAGACACTTAACCCTGAGTTGCTCCCGGTAGGACTGGAAAGCACCTTGCATGGTAGTCTGCCGCCACCGGTTTATGAATGTGTGTAGCATTCAATATATGTGTAGCACTTTGAGATTTTCAGTAATGAAAAGTGCGTTATAAATTGAATTAATTATTATTATTATTATTATTATTATTATTTACTCTGGAGCTAATTCTGCCTCTGACCAGGTTTAATTTAAGTCTTCATTTAGACCTGGATTAGATCTAGTCTTCCTTCAAGACAGAAGATTATTTAACTCAAGACTAGGATACATCTGGGACTGTAATCCATTTCTTAGAAAGCTGTTTCAATAAATCCTGGTTTAAAATGTGATTTAATCTAGAACTACGGCTTAATCCCTGTACGGGAAACTGGGCCCATGTGTTTATGTGCACATAAACACTACAGGAACGAGGTGAGCTGCTTGGCCTTGTGGTGCAGACACAACAATCTCACTCTCAACGTGGAGAAGACAAAGGAGATTGTCGTGGACTTCAGGAAGAGGGATGCAACATGCCCCTCTGACCATCAACAGCACCGCAGTGGAGAGAGTGGACAGCACCAAGTTCCTGGGAGTGCACGTCTCAAAGGACCTGTCCTGGAGCAGGAACACTGCAGCACTGGCCAAGAAGGCTCACCAGCGCCTCTACTTTCTCCGCAAGCTGAAAAGGGCTGGAGCTTCAACCTCCATCATGTGCACCTTCTACAGAGGTGCCATAGAAAGTGTCCTGACCAGCTGCATCACTGTGTGGTTTGGTGCATGCACTGCATCCTGCCGCAAGAGCCTCCAGCGCATCGTGAAAGCAGCTGAGAAGATCGTCGGCACCTCCTTGCCCTCACTGCAGGACTTACACAGCAAACGCCTCACTCGGAAAGCCCACTGCATGGCAGGTGATCCCACACACCCACTACACAGCCGCTTTAGACTGCTGCCATCAGGGAGGAGACTGAGGAGTCTCCAGGCTCGTACCAGCAGACTGAGAGACAGCTCTGTTCATCAGGCAGTCAGAATGCTAAACACTCTGCCTGCTCTGCCTCCCCTCCCATTTGAACTGCCTTAACACAAAAAACTTTCTCACACATTACCACTCAACACAAAGTTTTTAACACTGGACTCTGTGTCATCAAACGGGTTATTCACTAAACTCTCGGTCATGTGTTCATTCAGTTTGCACTACTTCTCATATTTGCACTAATGTTTGTATTACATTACTGCCTATAGTCATACTACTGTTTACATTCACTGTTTACATTTATTAATACTGTTTACATTTATTACTACTGCTTTACATTTATTACTACTGTTTACATTTACACTACTTTTATCTACACTACTGCAGATACATATACAGCATTCTCTGACTAGCCTTATCTAAGGATGCCAAATGTGCCTTATGTGCCTTACTTCATATGCCACTTTGCCTCTATACCAACATCAACTACCTCATACATATACTGTGTACATCAACTTATATGCTGCTGTGCCACTCTTTGCAAATGTCAACGCTAGAAACTTCAGTTTATTTTATAGATTTACGTTTTTATACTTTTCATACTACTATGCAAAAACTCAGGACAGTATTACACTTTTATTATTTCATTTTATGCTTATGTTCATTGGGTGTTTGGTGTTTTAGGGGTGTTTGGTGTTTCAGTGTTGGTGTAAATTTTCATACTTTTATACTATTATGAAAAAACTCAGGACAGTGTTACACTTTTTTACTATTTTATGCTTATGTTTATTAAATGTTTTAGTGTTTAGTGTTTAGATGGTTACTGTTGCACCGAGGGACTGAGAGAAACGCAATTTCGGTCCTGTGTATGTCCTGTACATATTGCAGTTCTGACAATAAAGTTGACTTTGACTTTGACTTTGACTTTGATGTCTGGTCCTGGAGCTGTGATCCAGTGATAATTGTAGCTTTTTCAGTTGACTAGCCTTCTGGATGGGAAACAAAAAAACATCTTCAGCTTCAGAACAGAAATCCATTTGTTTTTGTCTTTATTCCAGAATAAGTAGCATATGCTACCAAAACATACACATCCATGTGAAATTTGACAGATAACCATATCCATATACAGTACATTCATTGTGAAGTGGTGGTGACAGGAACCAAGACTGTGGAACGTATGTCTTCTGCCCAACAACAAAAAAGAAAGTTCAAGAAAAAGTTTGAGAAAACAAATTCACAGATCACATCTGCAAGCATAGACTAATCTTTTATGTGCACACACACAAAACTTAGAACAATGTAAAAGCAAACAAAATAAATTTCCAACACTGTATGTGTATCTGTGTGTGTGTGCGTGTCCTTGTTTATGTCACGTTGTGAGGCCCATTCTGAGTTATACCCAATTTTGAGGACCAACTGCTTCTTATGGGGCCCAAAGCCCGGGCCCCATAAGAAGCAGTCCCGTTGGTGGGTTAGGGGTTAGGTTTAGGACTAAGGTGTGAATTGAGGATGTGTTAAGTTTAGGGTAAGGTATGTATTGGTAATGGTTAGGGTTAGGGTTAGGGTTAGGGTTAGTCAATGCAATGGCCCCACAAAGACAGACAAACAAACCTGTGTGTGTGTGTGTGTGTGTGTGTGTGTGTATGTGTGTGTGTGTGTGTGTGTGTGGCAGGTATATAGAGTCTGCTCAGTGTGAGACACCTGGTGGGCGGAGTCATCATGTTCAGTCATGCATGTGTCTCTCAGAGTAAGAAGCTCTGGATTAAAAACAGGTTTCTGAAGCTGTGGCACTCTGAGGGAAAAGATCCAGATGTTTGTTGTTGTAAGAGTTAGCATCGTCAGGCAGCTCCAACGATTCCTGCCTTAAATCTTTCACTGCACGTCTGCTTGTGTCCTCCTGCCAGACAAACCGCACAGCCAATACATTTTTCTCACACTGATTCAGTTTCTGCAGCATTTACTCAGTGATAAATAAAACAAGCTTCTTTTTTTTTTTTTTTTTTACAATTCTTATAAATAAAAGTCAGTTGAATAAATTTAAGGACTGGAGGTTGAGCAGCATGTAACAAAAAATATCCAATTATTTATATTCTACAAATACTTTTAGAATAACATGTTTATTTTGTAACAAAATAATTGTGTAAAAGAAACATCCAAGTTCATGCTCAATAATCCAGGTACAAAAGAAATCCAATAAAGTTCAGTCATCTGGCTGGTTTCTTTCTTTTTTTTATTTTTTGGAGACGTTTTGTCCTTCATCCAAAGGATTTCATCAGTCCGAGGAGCCACAAACAAACGCAGTCCCACAAGCAGCACTCACATAGTGGATCAACCAGTTTGATGGTGACAAGATGGTTTCTGGGGGCTGTCCTCTCCCCTGTACACTCAAAGGAGTCGACGGGGGAACTTAAACATCAACGTTCATGCTGAATAATCCAGGTAGAAATCCAACAAAGTTCAATCAGGTTATCTGAACGATTTCTTTTTTCTTTCTTTTCTTTTTGAGACATTATATCCTTTGGCCAAAGGAGTTTGAATCTTTTGGTAAATATCCTTAGGTTACAAAAAAAAAAAAATCCAGGTAAAACATCCAACTTTGTTCTTAAAAAGCTAAGTCTGGTCCTCTGGACATTCAAAAAACAAAACAAAACAAAGCAACAAAAAAAAAAGTAGAAACGTATAAAAGACTGAGCTGGGCGGCCGTGGCACAATGGCACAATGGTAATGGCAGTCGACCCCCGATCGGAAGGTTGGAGGTTCGAATCCCGCGTCCGCTCACCATGTGTCGTTGTGTCCCTGGGCAAGACACTTAACCCCAAGTTGCTCTCGGTAGGTCTGGATGGCGCCTTGCAAGGCAGGCTACCACTACCGGTGTATGAATGTCTGAATGAATG
>JBBPBX010020654.1:0-26592 GCA_038048925.1 Garcialebias charrua | reverse complement strand
AAAACTGAAACACACCATCTGGAGATCAATTTGTTTCTTTTATAGTTCTTGATCTTTTTATTGAGAGTGTAATTCAGTACTTCCTGAGCTCCTCCAGCTGCAGAAGTCTGATTGTAAAAATCAATTTCTCATATCTCTGCCTATGTCTGCCTTGCTCTCTCACACATCTGGTGTGTATACATACAATATGATCAAGGGCTTTTTCCTGAGCAAGCCTGCACATACAGCCCCAAACACATACACACAGTTTTGATTGCAACAGAAACAATAGTTTGAAACCTACACGTTCACATTAAGGTTAGCTCAGGATTATAGCTTCACTCTTCTTCAGAACTTTTAACTAACTGGTATCCAACTATTCATCTAAAAAAATAAAAATCAAACGGATAACAGTTTAATTTTTTTATTTATTTTATATATATTTTTATGTATGACCAACTGATAAATGTTACCAGTAAACTCCAAGGCTTAAACAATAGGCTGATGAGTCAAGGAGATGCTGCTCGTGTATGTGAATTGTTAAAAAGGCGTTCAATACAGAAACAACTGGACTTTATTTGTAACAGAAAGACGTTTCGCTTCTCATCCGAGGAGCTTTATCAATTCAGTGAGCAGACTGTGAGGGAGAGAAGCTATAAACAGGATGAGCCACTGACACGCACCAACATATGTAAATTGGAAGCTAACACCCACACATACTTGGGATATACAAATTACAAATAAAGTCCAGTTGTTTCTGTATTGAACGCCTTTTTTGATTTTATCATGTCCTGGACGACTGAGAATCTTCACCAGCATATGTGAATTGTTGTTGCAGTAGTCCCTCGATTATCACAGGTGTTACGCTCCACAAACTGTGATAGGTGAAAAACCACGAAGTAGGAATGCTTTATTTATTTTAGTATTTATAATATACATTTGTACATCAAAAAGGCGTTCAATTCAAGATCAACTGGACTTTATTTGTAACAGAAGACGTTTCGCTCATCATCCGATAAGCTTTCTCAATTCTTTGAAGACTGTGAGAGGGATACATTTGTACCATTATATACCATCTGATCCCTAAAGAGGTCTCTATTGAAAATGAGTTCTCGTGGCTAAATGAGACCTGTATAAATAAAGGGTAAATAAAATAAAATAAAAATACATACATGTATCTTAAGGCTTTATGAACCCTTCCCACACTCTTGCAATGTTCTTGCAATGTTCTAAACTCTTAAACCTACGTAATTTTAACAACATATGTACATGTACTGTAGAGTACTGCAAAATTGTACTCACTAGCTCCGCAGAACAGCAGCTTGGTTCTGGTCGGGCTCAGTTCCAGTTCTGCAGACCTACCCTGCAGTGATGAAGCCCCCTGCCCTGTTCATGTTGATGTGCATGTGGATAATTGAGGTTTAGGAAGCTTCAGGATTATGTACAACTTTTCTGCCAGTTCTGTGAGCTTTATAGATGTCTCATTATTTGACTTTATGCTACTAAACTTTCCTTCCATTATGCAGAAATCAGTGGTCGGAAGCACTGTTGGCTTCTGGGTAGTGTAGTTATTTTGACTGGTGTTACTTTATAGGCCTATTGAAAGAAAACCACAAAAATAGCAGTGCATGTCCAAAGTATTTTTATTGGTTAAGTTTTTATATTAATTCGTACTCATCTGCTCACACAGACTCATGTCCATGCTGCTGTTGTCCAGCATATTGTTTTTGCACTATTGTGTGTTTTTTTGTTGTTGTTTTTTTTTGTTTTACAAGAACCGGTTTGGGATCAGCACATTAACACCTATAGTGGACACACCCTGGTCTCTAATCACTCTCAGTGATTACCTTTTCTGGGAGTTAACTGCTGAAGGGACAGTAACACTTTTATTACTTTAATTTGAATCAAAACACAAATAAGTCACCCAGAGACTTCCTTTAATTTTGTTAATTCAAATGTCATCAAATGAATAACCTTGTTACTTGTATAAGCATTGTTGAATCCAATGTTTGATAGTCAAAGACTGTTTAATTCAAACTGTTTAATTCATGCTGAATAGCAAATGTTATTTCAAAATGTTATTCATGAAGGATTTCTCTTCTCAAACATGTAGTGAAGATTCAGTACACTGTTTATCTCATTTTAATTTGAGCTCAGGACAATCTCCACACCCAGAGACTCTTTGTTTTTGTCCTATTTAATAATCAAGATGAATAATATTGGTTTTTGCTATTATCATTAATAGGTCCCATATCAGAGAGTCAGAGAGTCTTTATTGTCATTTGCACCGCATGTGGTACATGTGATGAAAACGAGATTATGTACACGGGGTCCCAGTTACATCCAACAACAAATGCAAGAGAAAAACAGTAATAACATCTAGAATTAACTAAGAAAAACATCAACTAGTAATACACTAAGCCTAATATAGTGGAAATAAACAGCAGCACGAACATGAGTTTGTATGAGCAGATGGTCACAGATGAACACAGCAACAAGAAAACAGATCAGCATCAGCACAATGTGATATTTTGCAGTGTTTATTTTTTATTTTATTTTTATTTATTCATGAGTCTAACAGCCTCAGGGTAGAAGCTGTTCCTCAGTCTAGTGGTTCTACATTTGATGCTCCTCAACCTCCGTCCTGAGGGGAGTGGGGCAAAGAGTGAGTGTGCTGGGTGAGTGAGGTCTTTCATGATGCAGGTGGCTCTTTTCCTGCATCTGGAGGTGTAAATGTCTGTGATGGTGGGGAGACTGACTCCAACAGACTTCTGTGCAGCCTTCACCACTCTCTGTAGAGCTTTCCTCTCTTCAACTGTGCAGCCTCCATGCCACACGTTGATGCTGGAGCACAGGACGCTCTCCACTGCACACCTGTAGAACCTGGTAAGTAGAACGGTCTGCATTTAATAGTCATAAACTCCACAAAAGGTGAGCAGTGTTTGTAGACCACAGCAGCATCACGACACCATGCGTTGTTGATGTAAACACAGAGCCCGCCTCCGCGAGTCTTACCTCCCTTGATGAGAGCTCGGTCCGCTCTGTAGCATGTTAGCTGCTCCAGCTGAATAGCGTGGTCCAGAACGTTGTTGTTAAGCCACGTTTCCGTGAACACAAACACACAACAGTCTCAGTCTTTTGTGTCGTTCGTAGCAGGCGTATATAATCCAATTTGTTGTCCAGGGAGCGCACGTTAGCCAGAACCATGGATGGAATAGCCGGCTTGTGTGGGTTAGCTGCTAGCCTAGCTCTGATACCTCCGCGTTTACCCCGCTTCTGTTTCCTGTCACGCCGCTTGTGGCGTTTCCACGGCGGGCGCGGTGAAGGGAGGCTCGGGGCTGGCTTCCTCTTTTCGTCACGCCGCTTGTGGCACTTCCACGGCGGGCGCGATGAAGGGAAGCTCGGGGCTGGCTTCCAGAGCAGCTCGCAGTCACGAAGCTCACGTAACTCCTCCTCGAGCTCATTTAGCTTCTCCTGGAGTTCGCTGTTTATTCCCAAATGAGCGGTTTTTCCGACATCAAGCAGGAATTCACGGCTATACTTGCGTTCTTGAACACGTAGACAAGACAAAGACGTGCCGGCAAATTGCGGCGTACAGGACAAAACAGACGAAAGCACCGTGTTGCTGGGAGAGAGAGAACCTGTAGAATATGTGATGCTTTAATGACGTTTTTAATCAAACCAACAGTATTTTGCTTAAAGTGTTAAGGCAAATGAGTCAGTTTTTATCAAAAAATGCTGACTTCTGAAACTAACACTTTATCTTTCTGACAAACTAATCTTTTGATCCCCTTTCAACATGTTGATGTCATTCTCACATCCTCTTCTGATGCCATTCAGCCAATCATTCATTCATTCAAGTTTATTTGAACAAGGACAGCACAATAAACAATGTTACATGTTAAAAACGAAGCAACCGTTGTTTTGTACACAGGTTTTCTAGACCCAGGCTAATTTGCAAACCCAGTCCTTGGTTGGACTTTTATATAAAAACAGCTAAAATAAAACTAAAATTTAATTAAGATTAAACAGTTCCCTATATAAAAACATCTAAAATTAAATTAAAATTTAATTCAGTTTAAATGGATTAAACAGTTCCCTCACACACATAGCTGCTCCTCTGTCCCCATGGGGTTCAGTGTTCACATATTTGGTTTTGTTTCAACCATTTTTTCACCCGGGAATTAAAAACTCTAAGATCAATACAACAATACATTTGCTGGGTCACGTCTCAGTTAAAACCTTCACATCTATCTTCTCTCTGGAGTTGCTGGGAGGAACTTGACATGAAATGACTTTTTCTTTAAACTAGGGAACTTGGACCAAGCATCAAAAGTCCAGTTCAACAGCAGAGTTGATAGCAAGGCTGCTGTAAACTCACTTGAACTCTAAGTTCTATCTGAATGAGATTCCTTCGAGGAATCCTTTATTCTGAAAATCAATCAGACTGCCGTTACTTCAGTGGGCCAAAGGCGGACGTGAGAAGCTGCAAAGGTAAACTGACTGACCTCCTTGGACTTCAAGGACCCAATCGTTCTTTGCAGACCGTCAAAGGTAAAGTCGCTGATTGTTTACACACCATCCAGCTGGAGACCGCACGGAGAATGTGTCATGTTTCTGGTTATAAACATTCAAGATAGTTCACCCCCTCTTTTCTACCTTTCCTCCTTCTTATGCTAAAAACTTCCCTTTAAACTTTATATCTGTTGTCAGCAACAAACTAAGTTAAGAGTACCTACAGAAATAAGTAATGTCATCTTTTACTTGTCTGTTGTTCAAAATTTAATCTGTGAACAGTTAGTTATAGGAAATTTCGATAGATCCAATTATGTAAGTAATTTATGATTCTGTTAAATAAATGGTTCAGTCCTGCTGTACCAACATAAGTTAACATTTCATGTCTTTACATATCACCACCTAGTCACAGATTTATTGAATATTGAACTGAAAAAGAGAGAACTCGTTTAATTGATAATAAGTTTGTGTCAGATAAAATCTACTCAATCTATCATCTGGAATATTGTACAGTCAGCAAAACTGACCGGTGCAATATCCCTACACACCCAACAACAAGAATAGGTTTAAAATGTTTATTTGGAGATAAACAGCTTCTGGTGTAGTTCAGGGTCCAAGCCCGGGTCAGATTTGTCAAGACAGGAGTGTTAAGTGAACTTGGCGTGGATGGGGAGGCGAAGACGGGTACAGTGATAATCACTAACCTTCAGTCTTGGAGTAACAGGTACTGTTGTCATGATGGTGCCGATGACGTCACTCATGACTAACAGCAGCAGCGGAGCAGATGAAATCCTGTAGGTCCAAAAGGTGAGATCCCGTTCTGAGGTCCAAGAGGGGAAACAGGGGTTTGTACGCACAGTGAGGTAGAGAGCAGAACAAAGCCAAAAATTTAATCCAGAATTGTGCTTGAGAGAAGGCACAGAGTTGTTCCCATAAAGCAGATCAATCCAAGAGGGTCAGGAAATGTGAGGAGTCAAAAACAAGCAATGGTTCAGAAACGAGGCAGGAGTCAAAACTGGGTACGCTAAATTTCTACTACTTTGCAGGTTTGAGAATCTGGCACTGAATGAAGGTGAACAGGGAGCTTAAGTAGGGAGGTGAACAGGTGAACTAGATGAGGGCTGATTGCTGACTGAGCAGAGGAGGCATGATGCAGGGAGACAAGAGCAGAGGATGGTGACAGGCATTACTGAGCTGATTGGGATGAATAATGAAAACTAAAGACAGGACTGTGGACGGAAAGGGCAAAAACATGACAAGTTTAGCATATTTCTTAGTTCATATCTTAGATCTTATTGGTTTTTCTTTTTCAATTTATGCTTTTGTTGGATGTAACTGGGACCCTGAGTACACAATTTTGTTCCACCACATGTACCACATATGATGTGAATGACAATAAAGAAACCTGAAAGTTATGCACCATAACTCATGTTCCCTAAAGGAAGGGAACAAGGTGCAACAACATGACTATGGGAATTGTGCCTCCGCGCGGTTCACCTGAAGCAATACAATCACGTCTTTTAAGGCAAGTGGGCGTCAGCATCACCAGGGGCCCGATCCCTGGTATAAGAGGCGCTGACCTCCCACGTCCGTCCTCTATATCAGTGTTTTTCAACCTTTTTTGAGCCAAGGCACAGTGTTTTCATTGAAAAAAATCCCGAGGCACACCACCAACCAAAACTGTAAACATAGATACACTGTATCTGCCTGTATTAAATATACTGTATAGTCATTCTTATCAAAGTGTCTTGAATAGGAATGAAATAAACACAAAAATGTATTTTTATCATATTTTATATTTCTTATTTCAAATTGCACTTAACATGTCTTCAAAAATACACCCGAACAGTACCACAACAATGTGGTCTTAAATTTAAAGAGGTTGTAGAAAGGGGGGGGGGCTTTTTTGATAATTTCCAAGGCACACCTGACGATCACTCGCGGCACACTAGTGTGCCTAGGCACAGTGGTTGAAAAACACTGCTCTATATGCACTTCACCGAGCTTGGGCATTTTTAGGGCAAACATGTGTTGCACCTTGTTCCCTTCCTTCAGGGAACATGAGTTATGGTGCATAACTTTCAGTTCCCTTATAAGTCAGTCCAATGCTGTGCAACAACATGACTATGTGAACACAATTCAATCACGCCCTGGAAATGCTCTGGAAATGCATGCTTATGAGAACTTTTTGCCTTAGACAACAGGCGTCAGCTGCTCATTTCTCTGAGGTAGAGAGAACAGCTTGTGCTGTGACATCTAGGCTGTAGTGTTTCACAAACGTGTTTGATCATGCCCAGTTAGCAGCTGCACATATATCTGCTACTGGAACACCTCTGAATAAGGCTCAGGAAGTAGCTAGGCCTCTGGTTGAGTGAGCATGTACCCCAGTGGGCACCTGCTGACCTTTGCTGCAGTATACCCTCTTTATGGCCTCAGTCACCTAGTGTGAGAGGTACTGTTTTGACAAGGCCCTGCCTGTGGCAAGATTAACAAAGCATATGAACAGCTGGTTTGTTTTGCGCCAACTGACAAGTTCTCTCCATGTAGACGCTCAGGGCCCTAACAGGGCAGAGCGCGTTCAAACGCCTCTGTTCTGCATTCAGAACTGGGGGAGGAGGAAAAGTTGACAGTTCGAAGTCCAGACTTCTGGGAATTAAAGTCGGGACTTTTGGCCACTACAGCCTAGATGTCATAGCACAAGCTGTTCTCTCTACCTCAGAGAAATGAGCAGCTGACGCCTTTTGGTTTGGACGTAGGGTGACCTTTGACCCATCTTGGGCCAATCTGGTACACATTAGATGCACAGATAATGCGTGGAGGTCACCCACACATTTTACTGAGCACAGAGCTAAGAGCAATGCAGTCTTATAAGATAACAAGTCTATCTTAATGCTGCTAAGAGGCTCAAATGGAGGCTCACACAAAGTGTCCAAGACTAATTGTAGGTCCCACTGAGGGGCCAAAGTCCTGCTTGGAGGTCTCTTCCTCAGCACGTCCTTCATGAACCGTATCATGAGAGGGTTGGCACCAGGTTATTTACCTCCCCAGCCTTCGTGGCATGTTGAGATTGCTGATAAAAAGACATTTATGGTTGAAAAGGAGCGTTCCTTCTCCAGCAGGTCCTGCAGAAAAGTGAGAAGTTGGGCCAAATTGCAGGAATATGGAGCAATATTCCTGTCTAGACACCAGATCTAAAAAAAAATATACCACTTTCGTGCATAGAGTGTCTGCGTAGACTGTGCTTTCGCTCCCTGTATTGTGTTTACCACATTACTGGGTAGGCCGGAAGCCATTAACCGGTCCCTTTCAGCGGCCAGGCCCAGAGTTGCCACAGCTCTGGGTCTAGGTGCAGGATCTGCCCATGGGCCTGTGTCAGCAGGTCCTTGTAGAGGGGCAGCTGCCAAGGTGTTTCTGCCAGGAATGAGATCACTTCTGAAAACCATGCTTTCTGTGGCTACCTGGGAGATATTAATATTAGGGAGAGAGCTCCCCTGCGTACACGTTCCAACGTCGCCTGGATTAAGGGGACCGGGGGAAACGCATAATACAGCCTCTCTGCTTGCCAGTTGTATGTCAGGGCGTCCATCCCCAATGGGGGGTTCACATCCCATATCGAGTGGTACAGAGCACAGTAATTGTTGTCGCTGCAAGCGAACAGATCTACGTCTGCCCTCCTCTATCGTGCCCAGATCTGGTCCACGATGCAAGGGTTCAGGTGCCATTCTGAGGGGAGGGGGGCTCCCCTGGACAGGGCGTATGCCCCGTGGTTTATCTCCCCTGGCACGTGGGTTGCCTTCAGTGACAAGATCTGGGAGCTGCACCATGTGAGCAGTTTCTGAGTCAGTATCAGGAGGGGTTGGGACCGTGTCCCACCCTCTCTGTTGATGTAGGCCATAGTGCACCTGTTGTCTGATTTTATCAGGATGTGCTGATGTTTGATCAGGCCCTTTCTGTAAAAATGTTTCAGTGAAAGAAACACTGCTGAGAGCTCCAGGAAATGTATGTGTAGCCGGGCTTCCTGCTGGGTCCAGACCCCACGGACGTACTGGCCCCTGCAAAGCCTTCTCTATCCCGTCTTGGACGCATCTGTCATCACTAGGACCTGGGACAATACCCTTCCCAGTGTGACTCCTGTGCTGAACACTGCAGGGTTCTTCCATGGCTGTAGGGCCTCTACACATTCTGAGTTGACATTCATGCCCCTCGATTGATGAGGGGGGGCGAGCTCCAACTGTTTGTTTACCCATATCCGCAGAGGCCTCATCTGTGATAAGGCCAGAGGAATGCAAACGATTCCTGCTGCCTGTAGGCCCAACAAGCGTTGGCAAAGTTTTAGAGACACCGTCTTGCCCAGCTGAAAACGTGCTAAGCAGAGCTGAAGGGTTATTACCCGTGCCTCTGAGAGCCTCGCCCTGTACAGAATGGAGTTCAGTTGTACTCCCAGAAATACGGTAATCTGAGATGGAGACAGACTGCTCTTCTCCAGGTTTATGACAAAACCTAGTGCTCTCAGGTGAATCATTACCATATCTTTGTGTACTTTTGCCTAGACTTTGTTGTCTCCGAGCACTAACAAGTTGTCAAGATAATTCAGCAGCCTGATGCCCTGGCTCCTCATGGGTGCTAGGGCAGCTTCCAGGCATTTTGTGAATGTCCGGGGTGCGGTTTTTAGGCCAAAAGGTAGGGCCTGAAATTTGAACGTGGTGCTCTCGAAGGCAAAACATAGGTACTTCCTGTGCATGCATTGGATACTGATGTGGAAAAAGGCATCCTTTAAGTCCACGCTGCAAAAGTAATCTCTCGGACGTACCGAGTAGATTACCTGTTTCAAGGTCAACATGGTGAACTTTAACGTACGCATCCTTTTGTTCAAACCTCTCAGATCCAAAATCGTCCGGAGACCGCTCCCTCTCTTTGGAATGAGGAAGTACTTACTGAAGTACCCTCTGTTTACATTGTGAGGAGGAACTGCTCTGATTGCTCCTTTCTGCATCATGGAGCAAATTTCCTCCCTCAGAACATGAGCACGAGATGGGGTTATATGTGAGTTCACCACACCTAGAAAGGGTGGAGGTCGTTTGAAAAATTGGAGTTTGTAACCTTGGGTTATGGTTTACATGACCCAGTGACCTGGTTTGTAGGCCTCCCATGTTGCAGTGTGTGCTGTCAGCCTACAGGGCATGATTACTTTGTGTGTGAGGGGGAAGGGCAGCAGGATAGCAGCCTCCCCCTGCCCGCTCTTCAACTGGCCTATTTGTCCCACTGTTGGGGTCAGAGAGTCTGTCTGGGGCAGACAGATCTCCGTCTCCCAGCAGGGGCTCAGTGTGTCTCCTGAGAGACTGTAGTCGTGTTTCCATCAAGGTTTCTAGGTGCGCATTTTGAAGTATCGCAGCAGAAAAGCTTAATGGAAACGGCAAAATCCGTATTTACTTTCTCAAGTTCGCCAAAAAGTTTATACGCTCGCTTGAGGTGGTTTTTGGGATGTTCGAAAATGAGCAGATGCGCACAGCGACAGATGGAAACACATTTGCCGACTCGTGCTGCCGAAGCGAACATTCACGTCACGTGACTGATCAGCTGTTTCCGCTCCGGACAACATGTAACATCGCTAAAACTAGTTTGTATGACAGAATAAATACAACTCGACCGATAGCAACACGTACCTGAAATATTCTCTCCATTTTGACGAGATGTGTGGCCAGGTTCTGTTTTCAACTGCTACTTCCTGTTTACTGTAGACATGCGCAGTGCTGACGTCTGACGTAATGACGCTGACGTCTGACGTAATGACGCTGTGCGTGGCTTGGTAGATGCGCTTCAAGCCAGCAGATGGAAACACTTCTGCTTCGCATTAATTTGTATTTACATATTTGCGAGATTTCAAAAATTAGCTCAAAAATCGAAATGAAAATGGATGGAAACACAGCTACTGTCTTATCATAGCAGAGGAAGTCGGATGTGTGAGCCGGCCTTCTTGTCTCCTTATTGACACGTTTTGCATAAAAAGGTGTTGTGTTTTCCCCCTAATGCTAAGAAGGGGACCAGAACTTTTTGTGTTTTCTGAGACTTTATTTTTGTGCTCAAACAACCATTTTTCTTTATTACACAAAAATTTGAGTGAATTTGTGTGTTTACACGTTCTGAACCAGTTAATCATGGTTTTTTTTTTAGCACATAAGCTGGCATTAAAAGTTTGGCCTTCTTCTTTTACCTTTGGGTAGAAGCGCCTGAATGGTGGTGAAGCAGTCTCTGTTCAGGCTGACTTCTGCTTTCTGTCACGGTTCGTCGAGGAGGACCGAGGTGGACCTGCCTGCAGTGGCACAAACCTGTTCTTGGACCAGGCTTGACCCGCTTGAGAGGTCCCTGAGGTAGGCTTTGGCCGTTGCTCCCTCTCGAGGTTCTGTCTTTTCTGAGCTGGTCGACGGGTGGCTGAGTTGTGTCGCTGCTGTGAGGCTCTGTGCCCATTGGAATCTCTGGGTTGCACAAAATGTTTTCTGGGTATCCCCTCCCGCAGGGCTTCCTCTTGCTTCCTCCGCTGATCCAGTCTGCTCTGGATTTGCTCCAGTGCCCCGCCAAACAGGCCTATGGGCTGGATGGGATGTTGGAGGAACAGTGCATGTTGGCCCTCTGGAAGGTCTGTGAGGGTCAACCACAAGTGATGCTGAGCGATCACTGTTTCGGCCATGGCTTTTCCCTGAGCGATGGCTGCAGTTCCCACGAGGCGTAGGACAAAGTATGTCACCTTGCGGGCCTCCTCCAGAACCTCGGCCACCATCTTTCTGTTGGAGGTCTGTTGTAGCTCCAGCAGCTTTTCAGCCAGATAGGGTTGCATCATTGCAGAGGCGTTCATTGTGCTCTGTAGCTCTTCTCCAGCTGTAAGGCTGACACACTACAGGCTTTGTTGGGCAGAGTGGGTTTTGAGCTTTACGTCCTGGGGGCTAAATGAGCCGCCAAAGTCTCCTCCATCTGAGGAATGTGAGCCATGCCTGCTGCCTCCATCCCGTCCACATCCAAAAACTGTGCGAGGGGCAGTGTCAAGGGTGCCCAGAGGTCAGCCCAGGTACGCGTCAGCTCAGTCTGGAAGTTGGGAAAGATGGGCATCCTGTGCCTCGTGGCCGAATGCTGCTTGGCATAAAAGAAGTTCCCCGCCAGCCTCGTTACTTGTTATCGAGGGGGAGGGGGCCTCTGGCCAAGTTACCTTTAAAGTGTCCGCGGCTCTGCGTCACAGCTCGAACAGAGCAGGGGTGGACGTGTCTGTCTCTGTTTGACCTGCCGCTGGGCTTTGGGAGAAGTACTCGTCTTCTTCTTCCTCCTCGTTGTCTGCCTCGTCGTCCGACGAGCTCGCCCGAGGCTGTTAGTGAGAGCTCGTCGGCTTGTAACAAGTCTCTCGTGTCGAACTCTACCGTGGAGTCCCCCACGGGGACAACAATGTCCATTGTCTCACCCCAGTTTCCAGTGCTGCTGTTCTCCATCTCTTCTGCCTCCAACTCCGCTGTGGGAGTGAGAACCTCTCTGGGGAGCGGGTCTCGTGCCGCAGTGGAGCTGCCCATGGCCTTGGCCACGAAGTCCACGCACCGTCATCTCACTGATTCACGCAACTGGCTGCAGTGAGGGCAAGATTTGGGGGAGTCCAGAGCTGTCTTGGCGTGGACCATTCTTATGCAGAACGGACAGGCCTCGTGGGTGTCCGTCGCCGATATATGATAGCCATATCCGCTGAGAAAGGCTCGGGAACCGGGGCTCGTTGGCTTGCTCGTCTTGTTGGAGTTCTTCAATTTTCTCTTGTTCTTCTCCGGAGCCATGGCCGAGAAGAAACGTCGAGTTGAACCAGTTAGTCGCCGCTAAACGTGGTTACAAAGAAGTCCTCTCGCTACGTTGTTCGTGGTAGCTAACCTGATAGCTCTGTTAGCTTAGCAGGTAGCGTGTTACGCAGTTAGCGTCCCGCTAACTGTGCGATGAACAACGGAAAAAACATTGAATCCTCTCGTTGTGCTGTTCGTGGTGGCTAACCTGTTAGCTCCGTTAGCTTAGCAGGTAGCGTGTGGTGCAGTTAGCGTACCGCTGAACTGGGCAACGAAAAAGCTGAAAACGTCAAATCCTCTCGTCGGGCTGTTCGTGGTGGCTCACCTGACAGCTCCGTTAACTTAGCAGGTGGCGTGTTGCGCAGTTAGCTTCCCACTAAAATTGAGAGACGAAGCAGCATAAAATAGACAAAGTCGAAGTCAACTGCACTAGGATAGCCAAAACGCTAAACAAAGTGCTTGCAGGGAAGTCCGTGACGCTCTGTGCAGGGAGCGAGCTCACCTCCAGATGAGCGATCCAGTCACGAGTCCTGCGAAGTTCAGGTGGAAGTGAGGTGAAGGGCAAAAGAGGATGGACGTGGGAGGTCAGCGCCTCTTATACCAGGGGGGTGGGCCCCTGGTGACGCTGACGCCCACTTGCCTTAAAAGGTGTGATTGTGTTGCTTCAGGTGAACCGCGGGGAGGCGCAATTCCCATAGTCATGTTGTTGCACCGCAGTGGACTGACTGATAAGGGAACTTGACCTTGACCTTTATCCCATACTGTCCCAATCACATGCATAATATTAAAGTTGACAATTGTATGTCGTTTACAGTTTTATGTTGAACACCACGAAAGGGCGAGTGCGTGAAAGTCAAACCATGAAGTAGCGAGGGGCTACAGTATATCTAAAATGAGGTGATAGTAAATGGGAGTTATGTTATGTGTATGTTTGTAGCATGTCAGTACCAAGTTTCTCTTGGATCAGATCTCATGTTAGTCCTTCTCTGATGCAGCTAGGGTTCACTTGGATCATGCGGCCTCCATGGGTCTTGTTGGACAGTTCAAAGTTCAAGACAGTTCAAACATGTATGTAAACACAAGAGGAAATAAATGTAGATTTAACTAATACAGCAAACACTGATGATTCTATGATATTCTAGTTAAGTTTTTAATCAGTCCAAAACATAGTTTAAAGAGGAACTAAACCCAGGTTGAGATGGTAACTCCTTCCCCTAAGCAGATCCAAAATCACCCTCAAAATGGGCGTGTCGATAGACAAGGAGGGGAGGAGGTAGAGTTGTGCTTTTGTCCATGCCTCCACTAGCAACAACCTAAAACAAATTAAACCTCTAGCCAACAACATACACCAAGCAACAACAAAGGATAAACATGTAGATGAATTTATCTATTCCATCCATTCCATCCAAAACCTAAGACTCACGAAAATGGGAAAAAAAAAGAAAAAAGAAACCGTTTGTCAGGAGTGAAATGTGGCACTTCCATATAAGGTATGAATGCTGCAAGACCTTCTCATCTCTGCAGGGGATTGGCTCTGCTTGAACCACTTCCGTGATGTCAGAGTGAGAAAATATGTCACAGTGAGAATCCTAGACCAATAAGAAAATTAAGGTGCAATCCCTCTGTTCAACCCATAGGGGTTACCGTAAACACGTTTTTAGACCGGGTTTAGTTCCTCTTTAAATTTTGTTTTTCTTTTCTTTTCAAGTCACAACTCATCTGTTGTTCTCACTGTTCTTCTGTGAATAGACCTAATGTGTTCATCTTATCATAATTAAATTAATTTCTATCCAATTCAATTCAAAATACTTTATTATTCTCAAAGGGAAATTGTTGTTGTGGCTCACTATCCTGGTTTCATTAAAGAGTAGTTATAAGATTGTAGTGGGCATGACCGTGTCCACCTTGATACACCTGTGTATTTTTGAACTGTTCCAGAGATGACCTTTACTGACCTCTCAGTAAAACAAGACATTTACTACAAATTATTCCATTAGTTGTAATCTGAGAACATAGTCACCAAAAGAGACTATTTCTATCTTTGATTTTATTCTAATGTAATCAAAAGAATAACTTTTGTCATTTTCATGATGTGTGCTTTTAAGCTGTGTTATTCTGTAAGAGTTAAACTGTGTCACTTCTGCACATCACTGGGTCCACTGCTGTGTGAAAGTTGAAGGCTCGGGTCACAGAGGCCCGGCCGTTTTGTTTAGAAAGTCAGAAGACAGTTAATCCGTTGTTTTTATGAAAAGGGCTCCAGCACTCTCTGTCTTTCCAAAACATTTTCACTCTGCTGTGAATTTCACCTTGAATCTTGATAACAACAAGTGAACTCCTCGCTGGTCCACGGACCAATGAAAAAGAGACAAGTCTCTCTCATCTCAGATCCTTCCTAAAAGTTCTAAGCTATTGCTGGAACTGAGGAGTCTGCTGGGAACTTCAAGATGTGAGGTTGTCCCAAAGTAGCTGGATGAACTCAGTCACACGCTAAGGACACGTCATCCAGTTAAGGACTAATAACATGCTGTTATGAGTCCACTTCAAACGAGCGTAAGCTCAAAACTTTGTTATTCCTTCCTGGAATAGTTATCTTGAAGTCAGAGGCCAGTAGCTGACATATTTTCTGATGGTTGACGCGGATCCCAGGAGACGTTGAAAACGTAAACGAGGACCGGCTCGGATGGGCTGGGCCTGAAGGACTCTGTGCATCTGAAAGGCTGGTGTCATCTCTTTATCAGACTCGTCGTCAAAGGTAAAGAGCTGTTTACAAACGTACCTGGATTTAGCAGAAGTCGGATGAAAAGTGTCACTTCTGGTAACATGCTCAAGACAATTTCCTTTAAACCATCTCTCCATCTTTCCTCCTATCTCTTTTTCCCTCAATTCTAAGCTGGAAACTAATTAAGTCATAGAGCCTCAGACTAAATATGTTAACATCCTGTATTTATGTCTGTTGTGTTACAATTTAAATGTGCTGACGTGTTAAATTGCAAGAAAGTGAGATCATGTCAATCAAGTGTAATGGTGTTAATTTAGTTGATTTATTTTAAATAAATGGTAGTGTCTTTGACATACCAACTAAGTTAACGTGTCCATTGTCACTCTATGGCTTTATTTATTTATCCATCATAAAGATCACAGAAATATTGGGTAAACTGAAAAAGAAAGAATCCGTGAAATTACTATTCAATCTGAATGAGTAAATTAATTAAGGTAAAGAGGTCAGTATTAATATTGACCTCCTCATAATCTTTTACATCTGGTGGCACCGTACGAGTTTCTGAAAGTTTACTGATAAATCTGTGATCTCTCATGAACTGTAACGTCATGTTTGCATAATAGGATCCAAGTTTTAAACTCTGAGGATAATAATTTTGTCTGGAAGTGTTCAAGACAGGCAGATTCTGCATGTTTTTATCATTTGAAGCTGAGAGATTGTTATTGTTTCAACTCTGTTACACGCTGTTGGAAGCATTCAGGTGAGGTCTTGTCAGCCCGTGGTCTGTGGGGGTTCTGGTTCTGTTTGGTCCAGCTCACGCACACACTCCTGTACAAAGCTTTGTTGACCGCCGAGTCAAAAGCCTGAAAGCTATAATTAACATCTACCAGATTGCTGTGTGTGGTATTTTACATTTTAGAGCAGGTCAAAGAAGCATATTACTGTTAGAACGTTGTCGGATAGTGGTTCTGAAACCCGAATTCTGCTCCTTTAAAGTGGACGGAACCGACCTGAACGCGGCTCCGAGGGAGTCCGTGTCGTGTTACAGTTGACGTGCTGGTTACTGAGCGTAGCTAAGTTGTGCCTGTTTTAAATGTGATTGCCATGTTTCGGAATTTTGGAAAGTTAATTTGAAGCGTTTGAGTTGTGTATAGAGTCTATAGAATTGGGTTCTGCTGTGCTAAGCTAACGTTACAGCGACGTGTCCTACACGTTTGTTTGTGAGCTGTGATTGGATAAAAAGAGAGTCGTGATCTGTCAATCACGCCTCATATCTGTAAAGCGCTGATTCGCTGAGGTGGGGGACGCACGCCGTTGCGACCAGCCCACTTTGTCGTCATTTCCGGCACAGCTACGTTGTTCGTGGTAGCTAACCTGATAGCTCTGTTAGCTTAGTAGGTAGCGTGTTACGCAGTTAGCGTCCCGCTAACTGTGCAATGAACAACGGAAAAAACATTGAATCCTCTCGCTGTGCTGTTCGTGGTGGCTAACCTGTTAGCTTCGTTAGCTTAGCAGGTAGCGTGTGGTGCAGTTAGCGTACCGCTGAACTGGGCAACGAAAAAGCTGAAAACGTCAAATCCTCTCGTCGGGCTGTTCGTGGTGGCTCACCTGACAGCTCCGTTAACTTAGCAGGTGGCGTGTTGCGCAGTTAGCTTCCCGCTAAAACTGAGAGACGAAACAGCATAAAATGGACAAAGTCGAAGTCAACTGCACTAGGATAGCCAAAGCGCTAAACAAAGTGCTTGCAGGGAAGTCCGTGACGCTCTGTGCAAGGAGCGAGCTCACCTCCAGATGAGCGATCCAGTCACGAGTCCTGCGAAGTTCAGGTGGAAGTGAGGTGAAGGGCAAAAGAGGATGGACGTGGGAGGTCAGCGCCTCTTATACCAGGGGGGTGGGCCCCTGGTGACGCTGACGTCCACTTGCCTTAAAAGGTGTGATTGTGATGCTTCAGGTGAACCGCGCGGAGGCGCAATTCCCATAGTCATGTTGTTGCACCGCAGTGGACTGACTGATAAGGGAACTTGACCTTGACCTTTATCCCATACTGTACCAATCACATGCATAATGTTAAAGTTGACAATTGTATGTCGTTTACAGTTTTATGTTGAACACCACGAAAGGACGAGTGCGTGAAAGTCAAACCATGAAGTAGCGAGGGACTACAGTATATCTAAAATGAGGTGATAGTAAATGGGAGTTATGTTATGTGTATGTTTGTAGCATGTCTGTACCAAGTTTCTCTTGGATCAGATCTCATGTTAGTCCTTCTCTGATGCAGCTAGGGTTCACTTGGATAATGCGGCCTCCATGGGTCTTGCTGGACAGTTCAAAGTTCAAGACAGTTCAAACATGTATGTAAACACAAGAGGAAATAAATGTAGATTTAACTATTACAGCAAACACTGATGATTCTATGATATTCTAGTTAAGTTTTTAATCAGTCCAAAACATAGTTTAAATGTTGTTTTTCTTTTCTTTTCAAGTCACAACTCATCTGTTGTTCTCAGTGTTCTTCTGTGAATAGACCTAATGTGCTCATCTTATCATAATTAAATTAATTTCTATCCAATTCAATTCAAAATACTTTATTATTCTCAAAGGGAAATTGTTGTTGTGGCTCACTATCCTGGTTTCATTAAAGAGTAGTTATAAGATTGTAGTGGGCATGACCGTGTCCACCTTGATACACCTGTGTATTTTTGAACTGTTCCAGAGATGACCTTTACTGACCTCTCAGTAAAACAAGACATTTACTACAAATTATTCCATTAGTTGTAATCTGAGAACATAGTCACCAAAAGAGACTATTTCTATCTTTGATTTTATTCTAATGTAATCAAAAGAATAACTTTTGTCAGAAAGTTCATTCTCAATAGTCCAGGTATCAAATCCGCTCATTCTCAATCAGTTCATCTGGACAGTTTCTTTTTTGTAGAAACGTTTCACCCTCACTCCAGAGGGCTTCGTCAGTCAGAGTAGTCCAAAGCACACTGAAGTTAAACCACCAAGTAAACAACTTAAGTGGACCAACCAGTTTGCTGTAGCCAAGATGGTTTCTTGTAACTTTTGTCATTTTCATGATGTGTGCTTTTAAGCTGTGTTATTCTGTAAGAGTTAAACTGTGTCAATTCTGCACATCACTGGGTCCACTGCTGTGTGAAAGTTGAAGGCTCGGGTCACAGAGGCCCGGCCGTTTTGTTTAGAAAGTCAGAAGACAGTTAATCCGTTGTTTTTATGAAAAGGGCTCCAGCACTCTCTGTCTTTCCAAAACATTTTCACTCTGCTGTGAATTTCACCTTGAATCTTGATAACAACAAGTGAACTCCTCGCTGGTCCACGGACCAATGAAAAAGAGACAAGTCTCTCTCATCTCAGATCCTTCCTAAAAGTTCTAAGCTATTGCTGGAACTGAGGAGTCTGCTGGGAACTTCAAGATGTGAGGTTGTCCCAAAGTAGCTGGATGAACTCAGTCACACGCTAAGGACACGTCATCCAGTTAAGGACTAATAACATGCTGTTATGAGTCCACTTCAAACGAGCGTAAGCTCAAAACTTTGTTATTCCTTCCTGGAATAGTTATCTTGAAGTCAGAGGCCAGTAGCTGACATATTTTCTGATGGTTGACGCGGATCCCAGGAGACGTTGAAAACGTAAACGAGGACCGGCTCGGACGGGCTGGGCCTGAAGGACTCTGTGCATCTGAAAGGCTGGTGTCATCTCTTTATCAGACTCGTCGTCAAAGGTAAAGAGCTGTTTACAAACGTACCTGGATTTAGCAGAAGTCGGATGAAAAGTGTCACTTCTGGTAACATGCTCAAGACAATTTCCTTTAAACCATCTCTCCATCTTTCCTCCTATCTCTTTTTCCCTCAATTCTAAGCTGGAAACTAATTAAGTCATAGAGCCTCAGACTAAATATGTTAACATCCTGTATTTATGTCTGTTGTGTTACAATTTAAATGTGCTGACGTGTTAAATTGCAAGAAAGTGAGATCATGTCAATCAAGTGTAATGGTGTTAATTTAGTTGATTTATTTTAAATAAATGGTAGTGTCTTTGACATACCAACTAAGTTAACGTGTCCATTGTCACTTTATGGCTTTATTTATTTATCCATCATAAAGATCACAGAAATATTGGGTAAACTGAAAAAGAAAGAATCCGTGAAATTACTATTCAATCTGAATGAGTAAATTAATTAAGGTAAAGAGGTCAGTATTAATATTGACCTCCTCATAATCTTTTACATCTGGTGGCACCGTACGAGTTTCTGAAAGTTTACTGATAAATCTGTGATCTCTCATGAACTGTAACATCATGTTTGCATAATAGGATCCAAGTTTTAAACTCTGAGGATAATAATTTTGTCTGGAAGTGTTCAAGACAGGCAGATTCTGCATGTTTTTATCATTTGAAGCTGAGAGATTGTTATTGTTTCAACTCTGTTACATGCTGTTGGAAGCATTCAGGTGAGGTCTTGTCAGCCCGTGGTCTGTGGGGGTTCTGGTTCTGTTTGGTCCAGCTCACGCACACACTCCTGTACAAAGCTTTGTTGACCACCGAGTCAAAAGCCTGAAAGCTATAATTAACATCTACCAGATTGCTGTGTGTGGTATTTTACATTTTAGAGCAGGTCAAAGAAGCATATTACTGTTAGAACGTTGTCGGATAGTGGTTCTGAAACCCGAATTCTGCTCCTTTAAAGTGGACGGAACCGACCTGAACGCGGCTCCGAGGGAGTCCGTGTCGTGTTACAGTTGACGTGCTGGTTACTGAGCGTAGCTAAGTTGTGCCTGTTTTAAATGTGATTGCCATGTTTCGGAATTTTGGAAAGTTAATTTGAAGCGTTTGAGTTGTGTATAGAGTCTATAGAATTGGGTTCTGCTGTACTACGCTAACGTTACAACGACGTGTCCTACACGTTTGTTTGTGAGCTGTGATTGGATAAAAAGAGAGTTGTGATCTGTCAATCACGCCTCATATCTTTAAAGCGCTGATTCGCTGAGGTGGGGGACGCACGCTGTTGCGACCAGCCCACTTTGTCGTCATTTCCGGCACTGCTACGTTGTTTGTGGTAGCTAACCTGATAGCTCTGTTAGCTTAGCAGGTAGCGTGTTACGTAGTTAGCGTCCCGCTAACTGTGCGATGAACAACGGAAAAAACATTGAATCCTCTCGCTGTGCTGTTCGTGGTGGCTAACCTGTTAGCTTCGTTAGCTTAGCAGGTAGCGTGTGGTGCAGTTAGCGTACCGCTGAACTGGGCAACGAAAAAGCTGAAAACGTCAAATCCTCTCGTCGGGCTGTTCGTGGTGGCTCACCTGACAGCTCCGTTAACTTAGCAGGTGGCGTGTTGCGCAGTTAGCTTCCCGCTAAAACTGAGAGACGAAACAGCATAAAATGGACAAAGTCGAAGTCAACTGCACTAGGTTAGCCAAAGCGCTAAACAAAGTGCCTGCAGGGAAGTCCGTGACACTCTGTGCAAGGAGCGAGCTCACCTCCAGATGAGCGATCCAGTCACGAGTCCTGCGAAGTTCAGGTGGAAGTGAGGTGAAGGGCAAAAGAGGATGGACGTGGGAGGTCAGCGCCTCTTATACCAGGGGGGTGGGCCCCTGGTGACGCTGACGCCCACTTGCCTTAAAAGGTGTGATTGTGATGCTTCAGGTGAACCGCGCGGAGGCGCAATTCCCATAGTCATGTTGTTGCACCGCAGTGGACTGACTGATAAGAGAACTTGACCTTGACCTTTATCCCATACAGTACCAATCATATGCATAATGTTAAAGTTGACAATTGTATGTCGTTTACAGTTTTATGTTGAACACCACGAAAGGGCGAGTGCGTGAAAGTCAAACCATGAAGTAGCGAGGGACTACAGTACTGTATATCTAAAATGAGGTGATAGTGAATGGGAGTTATGTTATGTGTATGTTTGTAGCATGTCAGTACCAAGTTTCTCTTGGATCAGATCTCATGTTAGTCCTTCTCTGATGCAGCTAGGGTTCACTTGGATCATGCGGCCTCCATGGGTCTTGCTGGACAGTTCAAAGTTCAAGACAGTTCAAACATGTATGTAAACACAAGAGGAAATAAATGTAGATTTAACTATTACAGCAAACACTGATGATTCTATGATATTCTAGTTAAGTTTTTAATCAGTCCAAAACATAGTTTAAATGTTGTTTTTCTTTTCTTTTCAAGTCACAACTCATCTGTTGTTCTCAGTGTTCTTCTGTGAATAGACCTAATGTGCTCATCTTATCATAATTAAATTAATTTCTATCCAATTCAATTCAAAATACTTTATTATTCTCAAAGGGATATTGTTGTTGTGGCTCACTATCCTGGTTTCATTAAAGAGTAGTTATAAGATTGTAGTGGGCATGACCGTGTCCACCTTGATACACCTGTGTATTTTTGAACTGTTCCAGAGATGACCTTTACTGACCTCTCAGTAAAACAAGACATTTACTACAAATTATTCCATTAGTTGTAATCTGAGGAACATAGTCACCAAAAGAGACTATTTATATCTTTGATTTTATTCTAATGTAATCAAAAGAATAACTTTTGTCATTTTCATGATGTGTGCTTTTAAGCTGTGTTATTCTGTAAGAGTTAAACTGTGTCACTTCTGCACATCACTGGGTCCACTGCTGTGTGAAAGTTGAAGGCTCGGGTCACAGAGGCCCGGCCGTTTTGTTTAGAAAGTCAGAAGACAGTTAATCCGTTGTTTTTATGAAAAGGGCTCCAGCACTCTCTGTCTTTCCAAAACATTTTCACTCTGCTGTGAATTTCACCTTGAATCTTGATAACAACAAGTGAACTCCTCGCTGGTCCACGGACCAATGAAAAAGAGACAAGTCTCTCTCATCTCAGATCCTTCCTAAAAAATCTAAGCTGTTGCTGGAACTGAGGAGTCTGCTGGGAACTTCAAGATGTGAGGTCGTCCCAAAGTAGCTGGATGAACTCAGTCACACGCTAAGGACACGTCATCCAGTTAAGGACTAATAACATGCTGTTATGAGTCCACTTCAAACGAGCGTAAGCTCAAAACTTTGTTATTCCTTCCTGGAATAGTTATCTTGAAGTCAGAGGCCAGTAGCTGACATATTTTCTGATGGTTGACGCGGATCCCAGGAGACGTTGAAAACGTAAACGAGGACCGGCTCGGACGGGCTGGGCCTGAAGGACTCTGTGCATCTGAAAGGCTGGTGTCATCTCTTTATCAGACTCGTCGTCAAAGGTAAAGAGCTGTTTACAAACGTACCTGGATTTAGCAGAAGTCGGATGAAAAGTGTCACTTCTGGTAACATGCTCAAGACAATTTCCTTTAAACCATCTCTCCATCTTTCCTCCTATCTCTTTTTCCCTCAATTCTAAGCTGGAAACTAATTAAGTCATAGAGCCTCAGACTACAGGTAACCCCCGACCTACGACCCCATCGACCTGCGAACCACGGGACCTACGAACATATCATATTTAATAAAAATATGAAATTACTGTATTAAAAAAAAAATTTTTTTTTTTTTTTTTTTGTGTTTAAATGTTCTTAATTTCATGTGTACATCCCTTTGTTGCAGCTCTGGTTGTTTTAAAGGCTCTATTATGATAAAAAAGATCATTTCTGATCATTTTTGAGCAATTTTTGAGCAATCTTGGGCAACAGGAAGTAGGTCTTCAGTTTACACGGTCACAAATTAATGTAGAACACCGGACGCTATTTTAGGTTCAGTCACTGGGGTCTCCGGTCACAAATTAATGTAGAACACCGGACGCCATCTTAGGTTAGCTGCCGAGAGCCGGACGAAGACTGGTGACCAGGATGGCTTCATATGGATTAATTACTAGCTGGAAACGTCTCTGTGAACTTTGTGGATGTCTCAGGCAGCAGCGGATTTATCGCCGATCGTGCCAGGCCGCCGTGCGAACACCTCCGGCCGGCCTGGCTACACCTCCGGCCTGGCTAGCTCCAGAGCTAACACTGGAGCTAACACGGGAGCCGGCCTTTTGAACACTGGTGACCAGGATCGCATCATATGGATTAATTACTAGCTGGAATAGCTCTGTGGACGTCTCAGGCTGGAGCAGCGGCTGGAGCAGCAGCTGCAGATTGATCGCGCCGCCGCTCCAACACTAGCTCATGGCTTGGCTAGCAGAAGCTAGCCAGCTAGCTAACACAGGTCTGGAGCAGCTGCGGTGGCTTGCCGGCCCCCGCGCTGCTTGGCCCGAAAACAATCAACGCATGGCAACCTATGTCGGCTTTGACCATCTCAAAGTAAGAAAATATATTTTTATTTATTCTGTAAATGTGAATAGCAATGTTTAACATTACAGTACACTACTGTACATGCTTAAATGTGTGCGCGCGCTCCGTTAGCATGATAAATAAAGGTTGAATGAATGAATGAATGAATAAATTTTTTTTAAATATAATTTTCACCCCCTACCTACGAACGGATCGAGCTGCGAACGGTTCTTAGGTCCCAAACTCGTTCGTAGGTCGGGAGTTCCCTGTAAATATGTTAACATCCTGTATTTATGTCTGTTGTGTTACAATTTAAATGTGCTGACGTGTTAAATTGCAAGAAAGTGAGATCATGTCAATCAAGTGTAATGGTGTTAATTTAGTTGATTTATTTTAAATAAATGGTAGTGTCTTTGACATACAAACTAAGTTAACGTGTCCATTGTCACTTTATGGCTTTATTTATTTATCCATCATAAAGATCACAGAAATATTGGGTAAACTGAAAAAGAAAGAATCCGTGAAATTACTATTCAATCTGAATGAGTAAATTAATTAAGGTAAAGAGGTCAGTATTAATATTGACCTCCTCATAATCTTTTACATCTGGTGGCACCGTACGAGTTTCTGAAAGTTTACTGATAAATCTGTGATCTCTCATGAACTGTAACATCATGTTTGCATAATAGGATCCAAGTTTTAAACTCTGAGGATAATAATGTTGGCTGGAAGTGTTCAAGACAGGCAGATTCTGCATGTTTTTATCATTTGAAGTTGAGAGATTGTTATTGTTTCAACTCTGTTACACGCTGTTGGAAGCATTCAGGTGAGGTCTTGTCAGCCCGTGGTCTGTGGGGGTTCTGGTTCTGTTTGGTCCAGCTCACGCACACACTCCTGTACAAAGCTTTGTTGACCGCCGAGTCAAAAGCCTGAAAGCTATAATTAACATCTACCAGATTGCTGTGTGTGGTATTTTACATTTTAGAGCAGGTCAAAGAAGCATATTACTGTTAGAACGTTGTCGGATAGTGGTTCTGAAACCCGAATTCTACTCCTTTAAAGTGGACGGAACCGACCTGAACGTGGCTCCGAGGGAGTCCGTGTCGTGTTACAGTTGACGTGCTGGTTACTGAGCGTAGCTAAGTTGTACCTGTTTTAAATGTGATTGCCATGTTTCGGAATTTTGGAAAGTTAATTTGAAGCGTTTGAGTTGTGTATAAAGTCTATAGAATTGGGTTCTGCTGTGCTAAGCTAACGTTACAGCGACGTGTCCTACACGTTTGTTTATAAGCTGTGATTGGATAGAAAGAGAGTCGTGATCTGTCAATCATGCCTCGTATCTGTAAAGCGCTGATTCGCTGAGGTGGGGGACGCACGCCGTTGCGACCAGCCCACTTTGTCGTCATTTCCGGCACTGCTACGTTGTTCATGGTAGCTAACCTGATAGCTCTGTTAGCTTAGCAGGTAGCGTGTTACGCAGTTAGCGTCCCGCTAACTGTGCGATGAACAGCGGAAAAAACATTGAATCCTCTCGCTGTGCTGTTCGTGGTGGCTAACCTGTTAGCTCCGTTAGCTTAGCAGGTAGTGTGTGGTGCAGTTAGCGTCCCGCTGAACTGGGCAACAAAAAAGCTGAAAACGTCAAATCCTCTCGTCGGGCTGTTCGTGGTGGCTCACCTGACAGCTCCGTTAACTTAGCAGGTGGCGTGTTGCGCAGTTAGCTTCTCGCTAAAACTGAGAGACGAAACAGCATAAAATAGACAAAGTCGAAGTCAACTGCACTAGGATAGCCAAAGCGCTAAACAAAGTGCTTGCAGGGAAGTCCGTGATGCTCTGTGCAGGGAGCGAGCTCACCTCCAGATGAGCGATCCAGTCACGAGTCCTACGAAGTTCAGGTGGAAGTGAGGTGAAGGGCAAAAGAGGATGGACGTGGGAGGTCAGCGCCTCTTATACCAGGGGGGTGGGCCACTGGTGACGCTGACGCCCACTTGCCTTAAAAGGTGTGATTGTGTTGCTTCAGGTGAACCGCGCGGAGGCGCAATTCCCATAGTCATGTTGTTGCACCGCAGTGGACTGACTGATAAGGGAACTTGACCTTGACCTTTATCCCATACTGTTCCAATCACATGCATAATATTAAAGTTGACAATTGTATGTCGTTTACAGTTTTATGTTGAACACCACGAAAGGGCGAGTGCGTGAAAGTCAAACCATGAAGTAGCGAGGGACTACAGTACAGTATCTAAAATGAGGTGATAGTAAATGGGAGTTATGTTATGTGTATGTTTGTAGCATGTCAGTACCAAGTTTCTCTTGGATCAGATCTCATGTTAGTCCTTCTCTGATGCAGCTAGGGTTCACTTGGATCATGCGGCCTCCATGGGTCTTGCTGGACAGTTCAAAGTTCAAGACAGTTCAAGATTCAAGATTCAAGATTCAAGAGCATTTATTAACATTGCACCAATTTTCATCGATACAGCATGATTATGTATTCACAGTCATCCAGGAGAGGGTTTGAGTGTGAAAAGCTGCTGCCTTATCAAAACACATGACATGTTCTTCAGCGCGGCCTCTCCCATCCGTCTCAGGATGAAGGTCAAAGGTGGGAAAACAGGGAAAGAAACCATGGGGGTTACAAGCATTGATATTAAAAAAATGAATCACATTTTGTCTGCAAGACACCGCATGACCCAGTAAAAACCATATCATAAGCACATTTATGACAGTTACATGTTGCAGGTTGAAACTGAGGCAGGGAGGATCTGTCCATGATACATTCCGGATGCCTCCGATAACGCTCATAGAAAAGTTCTCCGGGGGGGGGGAGCAGACAAGACAAGAACAGCTTTTTTCCACAGTAGCCACGTCTCAGGAGAAATTAGATATCCAGCCTTTTCCAAGGCTGTTTCCAAGGGAGCCAGATAAGAATTACAAATATTTTTACATCAGGCACACTTTGTAATTTCAGCAGCCTTCAGTCTGTAAGGGCGATTCTGTTCATATGATCCAATTCGGGACTTTTTTTCCCACTGATCCAACTCTGACCTCAGATGTTGACCACAGCGACCCGAGTCCTAAGTCCAAGGGTGATCAGCTCACCCTCTGGATAAGCTCTCAAACAGCTGAATTCTGATGTTGACCACAGCGAACAGAGTCCTAAAACCAAGGTTGATCTGTTCACCCCCCGAATAAGCTCGCACACAGCTGATTTCTCGAGGTCACAGCGCAGACCAGACGTCGGGTGCTCCAGGCATTAAGTCCTGCTGAAGTCTCCCTCTTTTGCGATAGACCAGTGCTCCACAAATGCCAAAAGGGAAAGCGCTGCCATCATAAATC
>JBBPBX010020653.1:0-23687 GCA_038048925.1 Garcialebias charrua | reverse complement strand
GGTTTGGTGCAGGATTAAGCTTTCTAAAACACAAGGTAAATTCTAACGCCTCGGTTTGTTTTATGTTTATTAAATTTGTTCATTTTTTACAAAAGAAACGATACAAGACAATCTCATAAATGATAGTGTACAAAATGTAAAAAAATGAAAGGTAGCAGAAACGAGCTAAGGCTAACAGCCTACACTGTTGAGATTCAGGAACGAGCACGTAAATATATGTTTATTGAACGTAATAGTCGAAATCTGATAAAATACATGGGATGTTTTGTTTTTATAAACTGTTAGTATGTGTAAACCGCTGCACACCTGTAAACAATAGACAACATTGACCACAAACTGTCCTTTTTCCAGCCACTACTTGTCAATTGACCTAATTAGTGTATTGGTCTTCCAGCTGTTCGTTATATGCTCAATTTCCTTTTTCCAGCCACTTATTGCTACTTGTCCCAACTTTTTTGGGATTTGTTGACACTGTGAAATTTTGAATCAACATATTTTTCCTTTAAAATGTTACATTTACTCAGATTAAACTTTTGATCTGTCATCTATGTTCTATTACGAATAAAATATTGACATTTGCCATCTCCACATCATTGCATTCAGTTTTTATTCACAATTTGTTTAGTGTCCCAACTTTTTTGGAACCCGGTTTGTATTCAAAGTGAGTCTAGACTGATTCCTTGTCTGCTAAAGTAACACCAGCAATGGGGGGAGGGGGTTCTTCAACAAAGCTGGCATAGTGATTACACATTGATTAAAGCACATAAGATACTTCAAAATTAATACAGTTGATTAATTAGTCTGTTCTTTTGGCAGCTTTAACACAATACTGTAATCATTTCATACCTAAACAGTATAGTAACACTAGAACATTTAGATTTTAACATGAACAAAGAAGATTTCAGATGCTGCACAGTGTCATAACCAGTGTTGCCAGATCTCACGACAGAAACAAGCGGTCAGCCCCATTAAAACAAGCCCAACTGGCAACCCACCCCATTGTATAAAACAAAGGTCATTTTTAAACAGTATAAACATATTTATTATGGCATTACATTTAACCAGCAAAATTATGCTTTGAAGAACACATCCAGTCTAAAATATAATACATTTTGCATTTTTTTACAGCCGGTTTCTTGTCATGTGTACAAATTAAAATTAAACTGCAAAGTCAACAAAAAACTTTCTTAAATCTCTATCCTGAATCATGCTCAATGAAGCAGGTAGAAAAATACCAGCATACAGGTAGAAAAAAAAACAGTATACAGGTAGGAAAAAACTTTTTACCTTTTTACCTGAACGTAACATCCGCCTTGCCTTGACGTAACATGGAAGGGGGGCGTGACAAACTACTGTTTGACAGGAAAACGAGCCCAAATACGTGACTCGACGCCCAAGACAAGCCCAAAAACCCGCAAAAAGCGGCTCGCCGAATTTATGAGCGACTCCAGGAAAAAACACGCCCAATGTCGCTTGAAATAAGCGGACGTGGCAACTATGTCAGTACCTTGAGGAATGCATGCGCCAAAAGGCCTTGGAGCCTCCGGGCGGGGCTAAGACTGTGGCTGCCAGAGTAACCTAGACTTTACACTGTGAGTGGTCGAGCTTAACTGTCACTCACAAAAGTAAACCTATCAGAAGGCTGACCGTCTGAACTCTATAAAAAGACAGGAACACCACACACACACCCCGAGCATCTTCTAGAGATCTCCTGAGAATCTGTTTTGTGCGTCTGGGTGCATGCTCCTTATGCATATAAATCTGAACATGTTCATGTATTACTCTGCATATCTGTAATCTCTGTGTCCAAATAAATCTTTTGCACTAAAGTGACGTCTCGATGTGCTGGCTGTTTTGAAACATGACTGGTAGTTTCTTCTCCATCAACTGCCTTTTTTTTTTTTTAAGAGTTTTGTGTTTGCAGTAGTTATGGATGATTTGGAGACAATGGAGCTTCAGATGTCCTCAAGAAGGATGGAAAAAAAGAGGAAGACAGACCCTGATGAAGAAAGAGATGATGATGGTTTGTGCAAATTGCTGGTTAAGATTCTCAGTCATCCAGGACATGATAAAATCAAAAAAGGCGTTCAATACAGAAACAACTGGACTTTATTTGTAACAGAAGACGTTTCGCTTCTCAACCGGGGAGCTTTCTCAATTCAAAGTGAAGAGTTGGAAGTAATGCTTAAAGACTGAGAGGAGACACACACACACACCTACCTACTGTGTGTAAATTGACAAATCACACATATGCTTTAAAGGTTGAGAGAACACACACACACACATACATATGTAGATTGACAAATCACACCTTAAATCTAAAACACAGAAGAGGCTCCTCTGTTCCCATCATGTGTGAAACGTCTGGGAATGCCCAAAGCTGTATTATGTCTTTGAAAGGTGGAATCTGAATCTGTCAATTTACACAGTAGGTAGGTGTGTGTGTGTCTCCTCTCATTCTTTTAAAGCATTACTTCCAACTCTTCACTTTGAATTGAGAAAGCTTCTCGGATGAGAAGCGAAACGTCTTCTGTTACAAATAAAGTCCAGTTGTTTCTGTATTGAACGCCTTTTTTGATTTGTGCAAATTGGCATTGATTTAAAAATAAGTGATTCAAAGCAGTTAACAGTTGAATAAAGCATATTTGTTCAGTTGTTGCTGCCCCAACGCACTAATTCTTACTGTTTGTTTGACAAGATAAAAATAAACACTGCTTTTTTGTTTGTTTTTGCAGAAATTATGTCTGAATCTCAGTGTGACTCTGTTTCCTCCACAAACGGAACTCCTAGCAAGGTGCCAAAGTGGGAAAACGACCGTTGTCTAAAAAATATTGATATTCTAACCGATCTTAACTTGTGTAAAAAAGCAGTGGTAGTTCTGACCAGATTGCCTGAATACAGTATAAGATCAGTGCTCTGCGACCATCAACTCCTCCGCAGTTCTACAGTGAAGATGAAACCCTCAGCAGCTCAGATTCAGACATGCCATGGGAATCAGAAGAGGATTCCAGTGACTCTGATTTTTTAGTTTTAAACAATAAAGACAAATACTCAAAGTCCACCAAAATTGATGCATCAAGTATGTCTGCAGGACCTTCAACCAGTAACAATAACAATGGTAAGGGCACAAAAATTGCTGTTAATCAAAACGTAACATTTTAAATGGAAATACCTTAAAAGGTACTTCCATATTTTATAATTTTTTTACTCTACTGTGCAACAAATAAATAACTCAAGACGTGTCAACAGTTTATCCTCATTGCTCTAATGAAACTGCAAGTACCGCTAATCGCCCTAACCTGCCAGAGGAAGAAATCAAAGTGGACATGATGGTTATTGCCAGAAGACGACCGATGAGATGGCACCGGGGGAAAATAGAAGACATAATTACGAAGGGTAAAGGCTCCAGTATAGCTCTGCGTTCGGCCGTATGCCGGTCCGTGCGCAGGCAGTTCACCCCCATAGCTCAGCGTGAGGCTCCAGTGTTTTCGCACCAAATTCTTGACGTCATTTGAGCAGCTGCAGGGCAGAGCGTTTACCTATGGGACATATTGAGGTCGCCGATTGTTCATTTGCTGACACGCCTACTGAATTGATTGACAGGTCGGGTGGGGAAAAAAAGGCGAGAGCCGGCAGCTTCTGCCGCAGCGGTGTTCTGTGTTTATATGTTAATAAAAAGTTCTAAAAAATAAAATAAAAACGGGGAGCGCTGGTCCTGTTGCCCACACATCAGACCAGCACACCAAGAAATCTGCAGAACCTCGCGCAGCCACGTCGGACCCGAGTTTAATTTGCTCGTGACAAATTCATTCATTTCTCATCATTTCAGTCATGGAGTCAGCGGAGGAGGAAGCGATCACTTGACTTTTGGCAAAAAAAGCAAAACAAGAGGCCAGATCAGAGATGAAGAAGGGGAATTTAATACATTTGTGTCACATACAAAACAGCCCGGCGCCGGGCAGTTTATTGTGAGACAACGCGTTTGGGTTTGCGGTCGTAAAATTTGAGCTTGGCGCGTTCATGCCCTGCGGGGGTACGCTTGTGCCTCTGCCTATGGACGGCGTAGAGCAGCGTACGGCCAAACGCAGAGCTATACTGGAGCCTTAAGACTAATGCTTTTGTCTTTTCTCACATTTTTCAAACTGAAGTCAGGGAATGGAATTAAATATGTCATGGATGAACAGATTTAATCTCCAACTTGTTCTTTGCAGACGATGGGCGGTTGAAGTACAAAGTTAGATTTGAAGATAAGCGAACGTGTCTTGTGTCTGCGCACCACCTTGCATACGACTCCAGACCAAAGGTGGAACAGCAGCTTATTGGTACCCGTGTGGTGGTACGGCGTCAAAATAACAGGTCCCGATTCCGACCTGGTGTTTTGTCTGAGCTGCCCAGCAGAAGAAACCAGTTCAGGTGAGTTATTGACAGTTTGTCTTCATGTTGTTTTTATTTATTTATTTGTTAAAGGAGACCACAGATATGTTTTTAAAATTTTTATGGTATTTCTTTGGGGTTACCAGACACTGTTCATTCAATTTAATACACAAAATAATTCTTAGATAATCAATTATACCCTTTTTAATTCTGCCATTTTTAACTTTCGTTTTGAACGACCGGTTTATGATAATGAGATCTCGTGGCACGCCCTTCAAAGATCTGCTTACATTAACTCCGCCCTCCAAAGGCAGACGAGGAAGTCAACTCACGTTACTGCCACAGAGTCGAGCTGAGCTGAATTGGACCGCAACAGATCACAGTGTACAAGTTGTCGTGTCATTTTTTATTCTTCCTGTCATGTCCAACTCCCTCTCTCCCTCACTCTCACCGTGCGCGCGAGCTGGAGGGAGCGAGCAGTCACTGGCGGACACACATACACACACACACTCACAGCGGTGCTGTCTTTTTATCTGAAAACTATCAATTTTAAATCTGCTTAGTGCTCCATTATCTGCGCCAGGAGGGTCAGAGAGGGTTTCTCCGAAACAAAAGGCTTTAAAAAAAAAAGGGGGGGGAAAAAAAAGATGCAATGGACAAGATGCGATCTCAGGTCTCCCGGGTGGCGGTCCAGTGCGCTAACCACTCAACCAAACTGGCAGTTGTGCAAAAGTAGTCCTTCATCATATAAGAAGTGTAATTCTTCTTCGGTAATGTCGCCTGGACATTGCCATTAAAAATAAAATTAAGCCACGCATCTCTGCTCTCTGAGACTGGAAGAGTGTGTATCGACACATGTTGTGTAATGCAGCCAACAACGCAACATTTAACTTTAGGAGCCATTCTGCTGAGATGAACTATTCTTCTTCTTCTCCATTTGATTTATGGCGGATCGCAAACAACTGTTAGGTGCATACCGCCACCTAGTGTGCAGGCTGAGATGAACTCAGGAACCGCTGGGTGGAGCCAGAGCCATATATATGGCTCTGGGTGGAGCATTACCAGGGGTTGCTAGGTGACGGGGGCGGGACAAAGGTTGGGATGGGTTGTGGCTGTGGGTTGTGGCTGCGGTTTGTGACGTAACAAACCGCAGGAAGTGCAATCGGCCCGTTTCTATCTAAGATAAATAAATATACTTATAGTAAATAAACCACTGGGTGCATTTTTTTGGCCTTAGGACTGTTTTTTTATGAAGTAAATACCCAAAGTTGAGTACAAAAACATTAAAAAGTGAATTTTGCATCTGTGGTCCCCTTTAAGGATTCTTCTGTTTCCAATGGAAAGTTCAATTGCATTGCTAAAAAATTGATTTGATGAAGACTTGTTTGAATTTTCCAGGTTCTTGGTAGTCATGGATGATCACACCCCAGTCTATGTAGGATTGCCGTTATTTCACCTTGTGTGCAGACCCTGTAAGTGTATACTCACAAACTCTCACAACTTTTTTTTCTCCCTCAGAAAGAACAAAATCTTTCTTTGTTTGTATATTTTGTTGTATTAATCACTGAGCCAATGATCTATGCATTCTTTCAGATTATTTTAAGTTAAAATGAGTTTATCATGTTTTTGCATGTATATATCTTTAAAAACCTGTATCCACTGACTGTTCAAAAGTTGCTCAATTTTAAGAAACAGTACAAGCTCTTGAATGCTTTCTCCCAGTAGGCTCTTACTAGAATCGACTGACTCAGTCGATTCTAAATTTCACAGTAAGAGCCTGCTGGGAGATACCGGTATATATGGGCAGCACGGTGGCACAACTGGTAGAGCTGCTGCCTCTCAGCGAGAAGGTTGCCGGTTCAAATCCCGGTCCGGGGCCTTTCTGGGTGGAGTTTGCATGTTCTCCCCGTGCATGCGTGGGTTTCCTCCGGGTACTCCGGTTTCCTCCCACAGACCAAAAAACATGCTTGTTAGGCTGATTGGTGACTCTAAATTGACCCTAGGTGTGAGTGTGAGAGTGGATGGTTGTTTGGTGTGAGTGAGACAGGTCCCTCTTGTAAATGAGTCCCCGTGACTCAACGAGGCTTCTTCTTCTTCTTCTTTCGGCTTTTCCCTTTTCAGGGGTCGCCACAGCGAGTCATCCTCCTCCACCTCACTCTGTCCTCTGCATCCTCTGTCCTCACTCCAACTACCTCCATGTCCTCTCTAACTGCATCCATATATCTCCTCTTTGGTCTCCCTCTTTGTCTTTTTCCTGGCAGCTGCATTTCTAACATCCTTCTACCAATATACCCACTGTCCCTCCTCTGGACATGTCCAAACCATCTCAGTCTGGCCTCCCTAACTTTATCTCCCAGTTGTTTAACATGTGCTGTACCTCTGATGATCTCATTCCTGATCTTATCCATCCTTGTCACTCCTAAGGAGAACCTCAGCATCTTCATTTCTGCCACTTCCAGTTCTTTCTCCTGTCTTTTTGTCAATGCCACTGTCTCCAGACCATACAACATAGCTGGTCTCACCACTGTCTTGTAAACTTTTCCTTTGACCTTTGCTGACACCTTTTTGTCACAAATCACTCCTGAAACTTTTCTCCATCCACTCCATCCTGCCTGGACTCTCTTTTTCACCTCTTTACCACATTCCCCATTTTCCTGTACAGTGGACCCCAAGTACTTGAAGTCCTGCACCTTTGTGACCTCTGCTCCTTGTAGCCTCACTGTTCCACTGGCCTCCCTCTCATTCACACACATGTACTCTGTCTTACTACGACTGACTTTCATTCCTCTTCTTTCAAGAGCATACCTCCACCTCTCCAAGTTCTCTTCCACTTGTTCCCTGTTCTCACCACAGATCACAATGTCATCTGCAAACATCATAGTCCATGGGGATTCCTGCCTGACCTCATCTGTTAGTCGGTCCATCACCAGAGCAAACAAGAAGGGGCTCAGAGCCGATCCTTGATGCAATCCCACCTCCACCTTGAAGGTATCTGTCACACCCACAGCACATCTCACCACTGTCCTGCTGTCCTCATACATATGTCCGTGACTCAACGAGGCTAGCCTGTATAAATAAAGGTTGAATGAATGAATGAATATACATGCAAAAACATGATAAACTCATTTTAACTTAAAATAATCGGAAAGAATGCATAGATCATTGGCTCAGTGATTTATTCATGAAATGCCATTTGTTTTGTTACTCAGTCGGACGGACTGAGTAACAAAACAAACGGTATTTCATGAATAAATTATGTTTTGTTTTTGAAAACTTGAAGGAGTGTGCAAGCTCTTTCTCTGAAGCTGATTACTGTAATTGCTGGTATATAAGCTGCTACTTTTTCTCATGCTAGGGATTGCGCAGTTTATGCACAGGAGTGGCTAATTTATGTAAAAAAAATATTATAACATTTTATATTTTATTTTGATAGTCTGCCAAGCATCTTGCTGCTGAATAATGTTTTCCTTTGCCACTCCTGGGTACTCATATAGCTGCCCAACACACACTGCTTTTGGGGGATGGGTTTTTGTGACACAGTGAATGCCACAGGTCCTCCTGACGGGTACCTCTCGATCATGGTTCCAGTTTTGCTACTAAATACCCATAATCCCACTCTGTGGCCATGTGACCAGAAGTCACCCTAATGACCATTGAGTCACGAGAACACCTTCCCCAAGATAGATGTTGGTTACGTATTGTAACCCCAGATTCTATGAATGCAGGCGTAGCCCTTTAAGCCACGCCCTAGTGGGTTTATCCCTGCGCTTCGCGCCAATCACTGAAGACTTCCAGTCCACGCCCACCTGCCATGGGCCCCCGCCTCGGTCTGCTATTTAGTCTGCTGCTGACCGAGAATCGACTCCCAACAAGGTAAAAAATTTAGCCAATTGAGAGCCAGGGAGCCCAGGGCCTTAAAGGGCTATGCCTGCATTCATAGAATATGGGGTTACAATACGTAACCAACATCCTATTTCATGCAGGCTGCCGTCCTTTAAGCCACGCTCTAGTGGGTTAAAGGCGGAGCAGGATATGGTCCATGCCTCACTGGGTCTGACTGGAACCAAACAACCTGGCAACCGCAACCCTCATTGAAGTTACTAGCAGGTGAGCAACCTGAGAACTGATGGTGAAATCACAATATTAATTGAAGCAGAGTCAGAAGGTAGGTAACACACATTCTACTGACTCGACTGTACTGTATCACCCATCAATAAAGACAGAAACTACTGTGTCATTTAATCAATAATTTTATTGATAATGAAAGGTTTTTACTCCGTTGCAACCCTGAGGACAGAAAATGTCAAGGAGGAGCTGGAGACATCTCGCAGATAAGAACGGATGAAGGGAGTTACTGACGACCAGGAAGCTGCAGAGCAGATATCCTGTACCGACAGAGTATTGAACAAGGCTGTGGAAGTCGCCATCCCTTGAGTGGAATGAGCTTTAATGCCCTCGGGAGGCTGTAGGCCAGCAGAACTGTAAGCTTGGGAGATGGCCTCACACAGCCAATGTGACAACCGTTGAGGGGTCAAAGGTTGACCCTGAGAGCCTTCTCTGAAATGTACAAAGAGCTTATCAGATTTATGTATCGCGGCTGTGCGTTCTACATAATATCCGAGAGCCCGAACCGGGCAAAGCAAGTGAAGCTGCTCCTCATCTGGTTTGGAGTGAGGAGGAAGGCAAAAACCGTCCAGTGTGATGATCCTGGACTTGAATGAAGACGTTATGACCTTAGGTATGAATGCTGGATTAGGCTTAAGTTCAGCAGAACTCCCATCTCCTTGTATTTTTACGAAGGAAGGAGAAACAGACAGTCCAGAAAGGTCACTTACTCTTTTAGCTGACGTAAGAGCCAACAACAGAGCCGTTTTAAATGATAGGAACTTTAGCGGAACCTCATTAAGCGGCTCGAAAGGAACCATAGTTAATGCGTTCAACACAGTAACCAGATCCCATTGAGGAGCCACGGCCTGGGAAACCGGTCTAAGATGACGAGCGCCACTCAAAAAACGTTTAATTAGGGGATGATTAAACACTGTTCTATCATTAAACCCCTCATGACATGAAGAAATTGCTGCAGCATATGTTTTAATAGTGTTGAAAGCCAAATTTCTGTCCAGCAATAATTGTAGGAACGACAAAATTGGACCCAAGTGACATGAACATGGGTCCAGTCGTTTCTCCATGCACCAACGCTGGAAAGCAACCCATTTTGAAGCGTAAACAGCTATTGTAGACTGTGCACGTGAGCTCTGTATGGTTCCAATTACATCTTTAGAGAAACCAAGGTTTTCTAGACGCTGTCGTTCAGCATCCAGGCCCACAGTTGCTGGCCTAATACCGAAGGGCTCCTTATTGCACCCCCTGCCTGCAGGAGAGCGTCGTCTCTCCAAGGGAGTTTCCAGGAGTGGCCTGTCAGCTGCTGCAAGACCAGAAACCATGGTGCGTTCACGCGCTCTGGAGCCATCAGAATTACTGATACTCCCTCCTCTCTTACTCTTTCCAGCAGTGTTGATAGCAGAAGAACTGGAGGGAAAGCATAATTCAACACCCTCGGCCACGGTTTGTAAGCAAACGCGTCCATCCCCAACGGGGGGGGTCGAGGGGACTTGGGGAGAAGAACAGGGGGCACTGTGATTTCTCTTGCGTCGCAAACAAATCCACTTCCGCCCTCCCGAACCTGGACCAGATTTGAGACACCAGGTCCGGGTGTAGCATCCAATCTCTGTCCAGAGGCCCCCCTCTTGACATGATGTTGGCACCTCTGTTTAGCACACCTGGGATGTAAACAGCCCTCAGTGATCTGAGGTGAACGTTTGCCCAGCAGAGCAGCTCCCTGGCTGTTTTCAACAGCTGGGCTAAGCGAACCCCGCCCTCGCGGTTTATGTAAGCTGCGGTTGTTATGTTGTCCGTGTGTACGAGGACATCGTGTTGATGAAGCATGTGTATAAAGTGTTTCAGAACTTTGTGCACTGTCAATAACTCCAACACGTTTATGTGGAGAGATGTGCCGGGTGGCCACGTCCCGCCCACCGTCTGAGACTGACATGCCCCCCCCCCAACCGGAAAGAGACGCATAGGTAAAGACCGCCTTCCATGGCGTCACTTTGCCCAGGGGAACCCCCTTTGACAGAGTCCTGGGATTCCCTCAGAACACCAGGTCCGTCCTCACAGACGGGGGGACCATGAGTTGGCGCCTTTTGTGGCATATAGGGTCTATTCTCTGACGAATAAACCATCTCAGCGACTTCCGCATGTTCAATAAACCTAGTTTTACCACCGTGTGCCCGGCGGCCAACATTCCTAACAGCTGCATAATTGTGATCGCCGACACCGTGGTGTGTGGTCGGACGCGGTGGAGGAGTGATGTCAGCGATTCTTTTCTCTGGTTCGACCGGACCGCTTTCATTGTTATTGAGCATAAGTTGACACCCAGAAAAAGTATCTGTTGGGTTGGTGAAACATAACTTTTCTCCCAATTTATGGCAAAGCCTAAACTGGTCAGATGACTCACCAAAATCTCCGTCTGTGTTGCTGCCTCCATCTTGGATCCAGCCAGAAGCAACAGATTGTCAATGTAATACATGATCCGGAAGCTCCTCGAACGCAGCGGTTGTAACGCTGCTTCGATGACCTTCGTAAAAGTCTGCGGCGCAAGCGCATACCCGAAGGGTAGGCGATTGAACTCGTAACAGGTTCCCTGAAAGGCAAACCGGAGGAACTTCCTGTGTTTTGGGACGGTCGGTACATGGAAGTAAGCGTCTCTGAGATCGATTAGTACCATCCAGTCCCCTGACGTCACGTTCTGGAGAACGCGTTTCAATGTTAACATATGAAATGGACGTTTCAAAATGTAGTTGTTGAACACTGACAAGTCTAAAATCGGCTTGAGACCCCCTGATTTCTTGGGGACTAGGAAATATTTTGAATAAAAACCGTTCATTTCCTCGTCCGGAGGGACCCCGGAAATGACGTGTTTCGCCAAAAGTTCCTGTAGTTCCACTCTCAGCGCCGCCCCCTGTGCAGGAGATAAGAGTTTCATCTCCAAAACTCAGTTGAACCTGGGCAGCGTCATTGCAAACTGTAGAGTGTAACCGTCTCGAACCAGACGCCGTAACCATTTGTTCAGAGTACAAGATTGCAGCCAACTTGCTCTGTGATCTGTCAAGGGGGTCAAGCTGTCAATCTTGTTCTTCTGCCTGAGAAGACATAACCTGGCCTCTACCGCCGCCAAGTGGACAGAGTCTGCGTCGGCCCAAGGGAGGCCGGTCTGAAAAGGGACGTTTACTGCCCGCCGCCTCACGGATGCAGCACTGACACACGTTTGAATCATATGTACACGAGAAACGTCTTTTTTGAGACGGCTCAGTGACATTACCTGTTGTTTGACTCGTTGTTGTGTTTTTTTTGTTTTTTTTTTCCATTTATAGATGGCCTCCCTTCACACCTTTTAGCCATCCTCTCACTCCAATATATATATATATATATTATATTTATTTATATTATATATATATTATATATATTATATATTATATTTTTTTTTTTTTTTAAGAGAGAAAGAAAGAAAAGAGAAAGTAAGGCAACAAATCAACAATTATCAACCAAAAGAGCACAAGGCAAACACACCCAACCTCCGTCCACAATCCTGCAAAGCACATGACAGAACACAACAATGGAACATACATGCATAAAGACTAATAATATTCATGAGCTTGCAGTAGAATTCTATAAATACACATACCCATATCTACAACTATATATATACAGTAGTATACATACATATACTTTTATATTCATTTATATATATACCCATCTACATATCTACAGATATATATATATACAGTAGTATACATACATATACTTTTATATTCATTTATATACCCATCTACATATCTACAAATATATATATACAGTAGTATACATACATATACTTTTATATTCATTTATATACCCATCTACATATCTGCATATATCTATATATACATCCCTGCATCCATTTGTGTGTGGTTGTGAGCATGCATAAGTGTATAAGGTTCCTCCAATAGAACATTTAGTAGCGACTGTGAAGCATCAGAGATCCGTCCCCCCAAAGCCCGAGGCAGACGAAGGAGCGATCAAAGCCCAAGACCCCAGGAAGGACCCCGAGCCCAGAGTCCCCAGGACTGCCCGAACAGGACGAGCCACTAGCCCACTCCCCAGATCCTACCAAGGGGAAGAACCGGACGAACCCCTACCAGCGACCACACACAATGACCCCCCGGGGTCGCCCGCGACAAATTCACAGGCCCCCGCCGGAGCCCGCTGCACCTCGATGCAATGTCAATAAAGATTACAGGGAGTCCTCAACTTACGAACGAGTTCCGGACCTAAGGACCGTTCGTAACCCGATTTTGACGCAAGTCGGAACCCATAGCATGTGCGCAGGGGCGTAACTTTAGGTCTAACATTGGGGGGGTTGTGATTAACAATAAACACGAAAAAATTGTACACTATACGCTTCAGTGTTTAATACGCGTCATCTCTTCTTCTTCTTCTTCTTCGATGGTGTTTACTGGCAGTTTACAAACTCAGTGTATTACCGCCATCAACCGGACGGAGATGTAATTCAAGAGTCTACTTTCAACAAAAAATAAATAAATTAATTAATTAATAAAAATAAAATTAAATCCTTTCAGCTAATTTTGTAACTTTCAAATATTTAACAAGTGCTTTAGTTATAACCTGTGACTGATTTTTCTTCAATAAAGTAACCATTGTCACCGAACTCCCCATTACCCTTTCCAGTGCCTTCCTCTCTTTATTATATTTCTTACAATAAATCAACACATGTTCCACTCCTTCCAGTACCCCACAATTAGAGCAGTCACCTGATGGATGTTTTCCTATTATCTTTAGACCACTATTTAATGTAGTGTGCCCAATCCTCAACCTGTTAATCCATACTTCCTCTCTCCTAGTCATTAAACTACTATCGTCACTTAGGAGTACCTCCTTCTGTATGTTATGTAAATGTCTTCCTCTTTCCTCTAAATCCCACCTCTCCTGCCACATATCATTTATTTTATCTTTAACAATTATTTTTATTTCTGCTTTACTTAATGGGACATCATATTCAATTTCTCTTGCTGTATACGCGTCATCTCCACGCGACGCGTCAGCTTTGTCCTGATCAAGATGGCGGCGACAGGACCCAGCTAGTACGAAGAACTTCACAAAGAAACACGGTAAAAACAATTATTTCTTTGCGAGAAAAAATATATTACTAAGCTGACTTTATAGAAGACGTGTTCTTGAGTTTAACGAAATGTTCAAATCGGCTGGATTTTAAAAAAAAAAGTTCGCTGATTTTTATGCAGGCGCCAGGCGGGTCAAACCGGACGCTTTCTTTCTTTAAATTTAGCTAAATAAACGCTTAAAAATATACAGTATTTCTTCGCTGACTTATGGGTGATAGTAGACATACTCCTGAGTTTGACGAAATGTTCAAATCAGCTGGATTAAAAAAAAAAAGTTCGCTGATTTTTATGCAGGCGCCAGGCGGGTCAAACCGGAGCTTTGTTTCTTTAAATTTAGTTAAATAAACGCTTAAAAAATATATTTCTTACCTCACTACAGCAGACGGGCTCCTGAGCTGAACCAAATGTGAAATCAGCTGGATTTAAAAATCCGCGGTGTGGTTTATGAGTGGTATCTTGCAAACAAAAACAGCGAACCTCACAGCTAATAGCAGCTACATCCATAGCAAGGGGCAGGCAGCGACAGAGTCAGTCAGACCAAAGGAGGCCTTTTTCGGACACATGCATGTAGAAACTTCTGGGCAACTTCATGAGCAGCTCCGTGACTCACGTGACTTCCTGTAGCCGGTGAGATGGGTGATACCAAATTATTTGCAGGGGAGGGGGTCAGTCCTCAGGGAGTTTGTTAAAAACATGCAGCAATTTTACTAAAAAATTTGAATGAATAAAGAAAATCAATTATTGATGTAAGATATGTATAATGACGAAATGATGTCATTTTATTGGGGGGGTTGAAATGACCGGATCAAATTATTGTGGGGGTCAAAATTATGCCTATGCATGTGCGTTCGTAAGTCTGAATTTTCGTTTGTAAGTTGGAAAATGTTTGCTAGCGCTGCGCCAAACACCAGTTTTTCAACACAAACGTACATACTGGTTCATAAACATGCACAGAACTTTGTTTGCAAACGGTTAACTAACACACTTTCATCTAAAAACACCTAAAACACCTACCAGTGCTGTATTTAATGTACAACTGTACTGTTCGTAAGTCAGTTCGTAAGTCCGAGTTGCCGTAAGTCGAGGACTCCCTGTATTCTGATTCTGATTCCGATTCTGATGATGGATGCTACAGTGTACCTGCTGAAATTTGGCTGCACTTTTGTCTAGCCTCCCTCATTGTTAGACATGGCTGAGCACATGGTCAACCAAAGTGGCTCAGATCTCATCAGAGATTATGGTCCTCCTTGGTCTTCCTCGTTCTTGTCCTCCCCGTTCTACTCCTCTTACTCTCACTCCTCAGGCTCTGTCTCTTTCCAGTGTTGGCATCCATTGCTCCAAAACAGAAGACCTCACCTGTTGCTCTTTTGTGCTGGAGCTCTGATAGCTAATTGTAAAAGTTGTGATCAGTGTTTGTCGATGTGATGAGTCAGTGTGTTCCTTGTGAAAACAAGAGATTTATTTGTGAAAATTGTGTGTAGTGTTTTTGAAAGAAGTGTCTTTTAGAAAAGTAATTGGAGAGAAGAGCAGGAACTGTGCTTGAAGTTGGTGCATGAGTTACATGTCGTGGTTTTTGTGTCTCAAGGACCAGATAAACTGTCAAACTGCAGAGAGAAAGAACCTTTCATGGTCCTCATCTTTCCATATTGTCAGCCATGATGGACCTTCACGTCTGTCAGGTGATGTCTGAACAAAGTCCAGCTGGTCTCTGTTCAGACGTCCAGAACCCTGCAGAGGTTCCAGAACCAAACCTGCAGTTCACAATCTTTCAGAAGATGTCTCTAACTTTGCTCTGAACCCTCAGGCAGATGAAAACACGATCCAAAGAGGATCCAGTTGATGGACACGTTCAGCCAACACCCAAAACCTTCAGGGAGCAGGAGAAGGACCGGACGGATGGTCCTACAGCAGCAAAGAGAACTCAGAACCCAAAGCCTGCCGACATGTCCAAGAAGGAGCTGCTTCAGCTGCTGGGAGTCATGGAAGGAGAGGTCCAGGTACCAAAACATTTCTGGGCTTCTATCAGAACCAGAACCAGGTCATAGTCTGAGGACAGGTTGTGTAGCCAAGGTCCAAAAGAACTTATCACAAAACTACAAGATGAGATGTAGACCTTCATCTTCTTTCCCTTTCTGTGCATCTTTAAGAAGCAGAACTTTGTGGGAGCAGAACCATCAGAAATGTTCTGCAGCGCATGAGGCTGCTGAACAAACGGCTCCTGGACTGAAATCATTTCATATCATTAAATAAATTAAAACTCTTCAATGTTGGACTTTCTGTTTAAAGATGGTTTTAATCAACCAATTAAAATTAGTTTTTATCCTCAGATCAGGTTTTTCCAAAAAGAAACAATAATCTGATGCAAATTAAAGGAACTGAAATATATTTGATTAAAAACCTTCCAGTGGTTGAGCAGCAGTCAGTCAGAGTTTACAGACAGTACGGACTTTGTTCTGTCTCCTCATCTTTTCTTTCATTCATTCAACCTTTATTTCTACAGGTTAGTCCCACTGAGCCTCCAGGACTCATTTACAAGAGCGAGATGATTTTAAACAAAAAACAGATGACAACAATGGACAACAGACTTTCCTTTGACAATCAACAATAGACAATCATAAGAGGCATACAGATTTTTTTAACAAGTTTAAAAAAATAGAATGTCAAAGTAGCAAAACAGACAGATTATAAGGCAAATTTAGAAAACTAAAAATAGGAACAAATCTGCATTGGTTCTTGCCAGGATTCCAACAGATTCTGAAAACCATTTAGAGAAGTCAAGGTCGAGATCTTCAGATCTTTTTGTAAAATATTCCAGGAAGCAGGAGCAGAGTGATGCTGATGAAGTCTTTGAAGTCTTGTGTCCTGTTACCATGACGATGGTTGAAGGTGTTGTTGATGTGTCCTGGTTACCATGACGACGAGTGAAGATGTTGTTGATGAAGGTGTTGTTTATGTGTCCTGTTACCATGACGACAAGTGAAGATGTTGTTGATGTGTCCTGGTTACCATGACGACAAATTAAGGTGTTGTTGATGTGTTCTGTTACGATGACAACAGGTGAAAGTGTTGTTGCTGTGTCCTGGTTACCATGACGACAAGTGACAATGTTGTTGATGTGTCCTGGTTACCATGACGACAAGTGACAATGTTGTTGATGTGTCCTGGTTACCATGACGAAAAGTGAAGATGTTGTTTATGTGTCCTGGTTACCATGACGACAAGTGACGATGTTGTTGCTGTGTCCTGGTTACCATGACGACAAGTGAAGATGTTGTTTATGTGTCCTGGTTACCATGACGACAAGTGACGATGTTGTTGCTGTCCTGGTTACCATGACGACAAGTGACGATGTTGTTGCTGTGTCCTGGTTACCATGACGACAAGTGACGATGTTGCTGATGTGTCCTGGTTACCATGACAACAAATTAAGATGTTGTTGATGTGTCCTGGTTACCATGACAACAGGTGAAGGTGTTGTTGATGTGTCCTGTTACCATGACGACAAGTGAAGATGTTGTTGATGAAGGTGTTGTTGATGTGTCCTGTTACCATGACGACAAGTGAAGATGTTGTTGATGTGTCCTGTTACCATGACGACAAGTGAAGGTGTTGTTGATGTGTCCTGGTTACCATGACGACAAGTGAAGATGTTGTTGATGGTGTTGTTGTGTCCTGGTTACCATGACAACAGGTGAAGGTGTTGTTGATGTGTCCTGGTTACCATGACAACAGGTGAAGGTGTTGTTGATGTGTCCTGGTTACCATGACAACAGGTGAAGGTGTTGTTGATGTGTCCTGGTTACCATGACGATGGGTGAAGCTCCTGCCTCCCCTTTGATGTAACAAAACACAAACTGGGCTTTTATCAGAAACTCGATGAAAACATGAGGTCTGCCTTTGTTTCACTTTCTGATCAGAACAAAGTCCCCTTTAGTTCAGTCCACAACTTTGAGCCTTGCCAGTGACAAAGCAGTGAAACTCATCCAGATGTTGAAGGACAAACTGTCAAAGACAGGGAGGACTTATCAGGTTTTAGGTTCTGGTTCTTCTCCGTCACACCTGATTGGACAGAACTCCTCAGAACCTTGACGAGTTCTGCTGAGGCTCCTGAAAGATGTGACGTTTGAATCTGAAGTCGGATCCTCATTCTGATGTTTCTGCTGCGTCTCCCCAGGCCAGAGAGGACATTATCAGGATGCTGGACTCAGACAGAACCGGACCTGAAGTTCTGGAGGCCCATTATGGCTTTGCTGTCCCCAGCAAAGCCCTGCAGGCCCTGCAAAGAGACGGCGTTCTGCTGCACGGCCGCTGCAGCGTGGACAACGTGTACAAGGCGCCCATCGCTGAGGTCAGTGAGGCCTGAACCCACCCAGCTGGTTCTGCAGCGTCCATCGGGTCAGCTGCCGGACCCAAATGGGTCTCCCAGTGTTAGTGGTTTGTTTTAATTCTTTAAAGTCTCGTTGTTGTTCGTTGTTGTTTTTAAAGGTCCGTTTGTCTTTTTTCCCTGTCTTCCTGTGTCCGAGCTGCAGAGGAAAACGTTTTCCATCATGAAGCTTGACTCATGGTGGCTGAGCAGATGTTTCATGTCTTTGTCTTCTCAGTTGGACCGTCTGGAGGACAAGCAGAAGGAGACGTACAGACGGATGCTGGAGCAGCTGCTCCTGGCAGAGAAATGGCACCGCCGGACCTTCGTGGAGCTCAGCAACGAGAAACGAAAGCACGCCGACTTCATGAACAAGAGCGACGACTTCACCAACCTGCTGGAGCAGGAGAGGGAGAGGTGGGTGTGGGGGGTCCACAATGTGTCCTGACTGGAGGTCCCTGATGATCCAGACCACTTCTTTTCTACAGAACAGTCTAAAACTTTTGCACAGGACTGGACGCTTTCTGACCTTTGACCCTTTGGGTTTCCGCTGGATTCACAATTAAAGTTTGTTTGGTCCTAGGTCTTAACATAAAGACTGAAGGCTCTGGCTGGGTGGCTCAGTGGTTAACACGTCTCTGCCACGTATGAGCTGCGGGTTCAAATCCAAACGCTGCACGTGATGTTCATGACTTTAAAATAATGTAATTAAAGATGCATAAGATGCTTCGGGTTAGAAAACACAAGTTGCCACTTTAAGGAGTGTGGTGGCGCAGAGGTTAGAGAAGGTGGGCCTGTGATGGGAAGATCACTGGTTCAACTCCCCGGACCGAAAACATCAAAATGTGGGTGGGAAAGGTGAAACACCCACACTTGCCTCCACCCTCATCTGCCCCACTTTGGGCCCTTGAGCAAGGCTCTTAACCCCCACAGTCTGCTCCCCCAGGCACCCTACATGGCAGCTCTCTGGCTCTACTCCACACAGAGGGCTGTGGTAGCTCAGTGGTCTTTGGTTGGTCAGGAAGGACATCCGGCGTAAAAACAACCACCAAGTCTTCGTACGACTCCTGAGACAGGGAGCAGCCGAAAGAAGAAGAATAAAGATAACCTTGACGGAATTATTACCCTCCATCTGTCTGTATTTTAACGACCGGCGGCCATCAGGTCATGGTGGTGGTGGATTATTAACAATATTAAAATCAACTTTTGACTGTAAACAACTGCCCATCCCTGTTTCCTGCTCCAGTTTTGAACTGACTGTCTTTGAACTCGGCCATTCGTTGTGACTTTATGCGCACTCGTGTACCGTCCACCTTGATCTAAGGATTTCATCAATTAATTTTCTGATTCTTGGCTGAAATCACACCAAAATATGATCGTGTTGTCATTATTGGTGATTTTAATTTACACGTGTGCTATCATGTGAAGCCCTTGGTTAAGGACTTTTTAGATTTATTGGACTCATTTAATCTAAATCAGCATGTAAACAGTCACACCCAAGAGCGCAGACATACACTGGACCTTGTTTTAACTCATGATGTGACTGTTACTAATCTTGAAATCGGTGACAATGTGTTTTCAGACCACATGCCAGTCCGGTGCCGTGCATTCCTGCACGTCACAGCCGGGCCATTAACCATTTCACTGCCGCACGTTTCATTGATGTTTACAACTCTGAAATGATAATTCAGCCACCGGTGTTTCTCTCCACCACTGAAGAGCTGACATCCCAGTTCAACTCTGTCTGTTTTAAAGGCTCTGGATCATGTTGCTCCTGTTAAATCTAGAAAATCAAGACTCAGAGCAGAACCTTGGCTGAATGATGTCACCAAGGCTGTTAGGCAGCAGTGCAGGAGGGCAGAGCGCAAATGGAGAAAAGACAGGCTGCAGGTCTCTTTTCAAACACTAAAAGAGACTTTGCACCCTTATCAGAAAGCAGTAAAAACTGCTAAATCACAATACTTTTCAGATATCATTGCCTCAAACTCTCACAATCCATGAGTTCTGTTCTCGACCCTAAACTCTGTTCTCCACCTCACTGAACCATCACCCCTGGAAGCCTCAACTGAGCTGTGCGAGAACTTCCTACATTTCTTTTTTGAAAAAAAATGCGACCACCAAGGCTCTCATTTCTCCTCCAACTCATGATCCATCCATCCCACCTCAATCTGTTGCTGTATTTGACCATTTTGAACCAATCTCTCTGTCTTCTCTAGAGCAGGTCATGTGCAACCTGAAACCATCTGGTTTCCCCTTTGATATGGTCCCCCCTCGGCTGCTAAAGGAGGTTTTTCTTGTAGGTCCCTCCATTCTTGCTATTGTAAATAGCATTTTATCCATTGGTGTGGTGCCAAAAACATTAAAACATGCTGCTGTTCAATCTCTCCTGAAAAAAACCAAACCTTGACCCTTCAATAGTATCTAACTTCAGTCTGTCTCTAGACTCCTGTTTGTTTCTAAACTTCTAGAGAAAATAGTTGAGTCCCAGCTGAAGTGCTTCCTGGAGGATCACGCTATCCTTGAGTTATTCCAATCTGGCTTTAAACCTCTCCACAGCACTGAGACTGCCCTACTGAAGGTTTTTAACGACATCTTCTTATCCACATACACTGGTGACTCTGTGTTGCTTGTCCTGTTGGACCTTACTTCTGCTTTTGACACCATCGACCATGAGATCCTCATTGCTAGGTTGGAGCAGTGGGTGGGCATCACAGGGTCAGCCCTCAATTGGTTCAGATCCTACCTCTCTGACAGGTCCTTTTGTGTTTCCATCAAAGATTTTAGTTCTGCAGTGGCGGCTCTTAAATGGGGGGTTCCACAGGGGTCCATCCTGGGTCCTCTTCTATTCTCCTTATACCTGCTGCCACTTGGTGCTATTTTCCGGAAACACAACATACCTTTTCACTTCTACACCGATGACTGTCAAATTTACTTCCCCCTGCGACACAATGGTACATGCTCTATTCAACCTCTGCTTGACTGCCTGGCTGACATCAGGGACTGGATGTTTTAAATTTCTTTAGTTTCAATGAAAAGAAGTCTGAAGCCATGTTGTTCCCTCCCAATGACACAATCATGAACCACTGCATCGACCTTTCTGCTCTAGTCCTGTCTGAAAAACAAAAAGTCACAAATCTGGGAGTGATAATGGATCCTTCCATAACAGTCATGTAAACATGATCGATAAATCCTGTTTTTCCAGCTGAGGCGACTGTCTGCTGAAGCCCATATTATCCAAAAATAACCTGGAGACAGTAATACACACATTTATTCATTACATCTAGGCTTGATTACTGCAATTCACTCCTGTTTGGTATCAGTCAGGCCACCATTGCACGACTACAACTGGTCCAGAACACAGCAGCCTGATTTTTAACTAGTACAGGCAAAAGAGAGCACATTACACCAGTCTTGGCCTCCCTGCACAGGCTACCGGTTCGTCTTCAAATCCAGTTCAAAATTCTCATGTATGTCTACAAATCACTGAACAGTCTCGCCCCCACCCATCTCACTGATTTGATACACCCATATGTCCCACCACATTCTCTGAGGTCAGTGGACCAGGTACTTTTAACAGTTCCAGGATCTCGTCTTAAACGCAGAGGTGACAGGGCCTTCTCTGTAGCAGGACCAAGACTTTGGAACGAGTTACCTCTGCTCGTCAGACAGACCCCCTCCCTCTCGGTTTTCAAATCCGGTTTAAAGACTCACTACTATTCTGTTGCTTTCAACACCAGATGATCTGTGTTTGGTCGTTCTATTTATTATCTACAATGTTTTTATGTCTATTTTTTGTACTTCATTGTGTGTGTTGCCTGTTGTTTGTTTGTTTGTTTGCTTGTTTGTTTGTTTGTTTGTTTGTACAGCACTTTGGTTGGCCTTGTCCCTGTTTTAAGTGCTCTATAAATAAAATGGTATGTGTATACAAGATACAAGATACAAGATACAAGATACAAGATACAAGAGATTTTTATTAACATTGCACCAGTTAACCGATACAACGTGATGATGTATACACAGTCGTCCAGAAGAGGGAGAGTATGTAAAGCTGCAGCATATTCAAACACATGACATGTTCTTCTGCGCGGCCGCTCTCATCCGTCTCCGGATGAAGGTCAAACAGATATGGAAAAAGGAAAAACACAATAAGCACAACCAGACAAGACATTGTTGCAGTTTTGACGACATGCAAGGAGATCAAAGAGTCTGTGAGCAACATTCAGATAGCACAGTTCAGCAGTTGTCTCAGCTCGGCGCCTCCGAGCGCACCCACAGAGATCTCTGGGGGGGGAGGGGGGGGGGTCAGCAAGGTCTCTCAGCTTCACTCCAGGAGAATAGTTTCCAGCAGACAGCCTTCTTCTTTTTTCAAGGTCGTGCGGAAACCAGATTAGATAGGTCTTTTGTTTATCTTCAATCCAGGCCACAGTGTTCTTTTTGACTGCAGCCTTCCAAGTCCAGGTGCTGTTCAGGTCCAAAGTCGCCGAATCATATGAGGTTCCGAACTACGAACCCCCATCTGTGCCCTGATTGAGGCCGGGCGGCTGTAAACGAGTTCCAAAGCGCACCGCAGGTCCGCGGTGGTCTACCGCTGCTCCTATCGTGCGATTCAGCTCGTACAACAGCTGGGATGAGGAGCTCACAGCCCGGATCAGAGAATCTTGCTGATCAGGAAGTTTGGCCAGCGCGCCGATAGCCGCCGAAGCCTTCCTGAGCTTCCAGTAGCAGACAGCTCCGCTTACGCCAAAAAACAAAGCAGCTGCCACCAATATCCCAATAATCCACAAATCTTCCACGTCTTCGACAGACAAGACGGTCAAACACATGGGTTGCCACTGTCCCCACGAGTCCATCATGTATCCGACAGCGTGCGTGTCAGAGGGGCAGACCGCTTCTCCTGGCCCGGTCCGCTTCGTGGAAAAAATCTTATCTATAGATGAAACAGCCCAATTTATTAAATCCATCGCAAATTGGTTCGAGTGAGCGCTGAAGAGTCACAGACGAGACAAAAAGCAAGCAGGGAGGAGGAAAACTTAGGGAGGGTAGGAGCAAAAAGATATGCGACTTGCTTTGCCAAGAGCGGAAGTATGAAGTATGGTTAGGTAAGTAAATAAATAAATAGACTCTATATTCTTTGTTGCAGCTGTGGTTGTTTTGTGGTTGTGTCAGAGTCAGAGTCAGAGTCCAAGATGGCTGCTGGTTGTAGATGTGGTTTTGTTGGGCTCCACATTCCAGCCAGCTTTACAGCTAGTTTTAATGTGATTTTGGTATATCTCTCATTATATCTCCTGGATATTTTTTCTACATTTGGCTCTGTTATGGTGGGTGTTCTTCAACACCTTTGGACATTGCAGCTGTTTCACCAGGAAGACCAAACGATCATCAGGAGACACAAAGGCCAAAAACAAAGAAAGGGCGTGGTGGTTGTTTGTTTGCTGTGTTTTTGGTTACTGCTCACCCCGTTCAGGCAAAGTCAGAGCCAAATGACCACAGCAAAAACTTCTCTACAAACGGACAATGAACTTCATTTTTTTGGACATGGTTATTTAGTACTTTTCTCTAACCTTTGGCAAAATGGCAACAGAGTCGATCCACCAGTCCAGCTCAGCCATCACAAGGTAAATACCAAGGTTCACCTGCGGAACATCTTAATGGTTTTGCTTCTGTTGAGTGGGGACGTACACCTTAACCCAGGTCCAACCATCCAGCTTAAT